>MU704179.1:132396-158825 GCA_026770625.1 Nicotiana glauca
GGGGGGGGGGGGGGAATAAATTTTTTTTTTCATACCTGGCCCGTCTGGGTCTGCCGCGGTCGCGGTCAAACCACGATAGACGACGGTCTCTGAATCTCATTGACCGCGATTTCACCGCGATCACGGTCAAACCGCGATCAATGCACTGTTCTGATTCTGCGATTTTTTTTACAATGTGTTACACTTACAACAATTTTGTGGGTTGCTTCCCACGCATCGCCTGATTTAACGTTGCGGCACGACTCAGATGAGCGCAATTAATGCTCACTCGACCTCTGTGGTTCAGTCAGATATAACTCAGACACTTCCTTTGGCCCGCTCATGCCCACATATGCTTTCAATCGCTGACCATTGACTCTAAATATACGAGAGTCATTCTCAGTGGCAATTTCAACGGCCTCTGAAGGGAAAACTTCAACTACTCAAAATGGTCCAGACCACCGTGACTTAAGTTTACCTGGGAACAGATGTAGTCTTGAGTTGTAGAGCAATACCATGTCCCCGGGTTTGAAATTTCTCTCAACAATGTTCTGGTCGTGCAACCTCTTCATTTTCTCCTTGTACAACTTTGTGCTCTCAAAAGCAAGATGTCTGAACTCTTCAAGCTCATGTAGTTCAGTGATTCTTAGTGTGCCCGCAACTTCCATATCCAAGTTCAGCTGTTTCAACGCCCACCACGCTTTATGTTCAAGTTCCACTGGCAGGTGGCAGGCCTTCCCAAACACCAACTTGTATGGTGACGTACCAATAGGTGTTTTGAAAGCAGTTTTGTAAGTCTAGAGTGCATCATCTAACTTCCTCGCACAATCAGTTCTTGTGGCGTTCACCCTTTTAGTTAACACACTCTTGATTTCTCTATTGGACACTTCAACCTGTCCACTAGTCTGCGGGTGGTAAGGAGTAGCCACCTTGTGACGTACACTGTATTTAGCCAGCAACTTTTCAAAGGCTCTGTTGCAAAATTGAGTGCCCCCATCACTGATAATTGCTCGTGGTGTCCCAAAGCGAGTGAATATGTTCTTCTTTAGAAATTCTACCACCACTCTTGCATCTTTGGTGGGTAATGCAGCAGCTTCCACCCATTTGGACACATAGTCTACAGCAACAAGAATATACTTATTGCCATAGGAGCTGACGAAGGGTCCCATGAAGTCGATCCCCTAGATGTCAAACACTTCCACCTTTTGAATTGGGTTCATGGGCATCTCGTGGCGTCGGGAAATATTCCCAGTGCGCTGACATTCATTGCAGCCCTTCACCCATAAATGAGCATCTTTAAACACTGTTGGCCAGAAGAATCCAGCCTCTAACACCTTTGCCGCTGTCCTGACACCTCCAAAGTGTCCACCATACGCCGATGCTTGACAAGCCTACAAAACAGAAAATTGCTCTATCTCTGGGATGCATCTCTGGATCATATTATCAAGGTATATTCTAAACAAATAAGGCTCTTCCCAGTAATACTGGCAGCTTTCACGAAAAAATCTTTTCCTTTGGACCGATGAAAGGTCGTGAGGAACTATACCACTAGCCAAGTAATTAGCAAAGTCTGCATACCATAGCGCTTCCTGGTGAGTGGCGGTGAGCAGCTGCTCGTCTGGAAAAGTTTCCAGAATTTCCTCAACCTCAATTGCCTTTTCAGCTCCCTCAAGTCATGATAAATGATCAACGACTTGATTCTCAGTGCCCTTACGGTCACGAATTTCAAGATCGAATTCTTACAATAGCAATACCCAAGGAATCAGGCATGGCTTGGATTCTTTCTTCTCGATTAAGTACCTGAGAGCTGCATGGTCTGTATATACAATTACCTTGGACCCTATCAGGTAGGATTGGAACTTATCGAATGCGAACACCACAGCTAACATTTCCTTCTCAGTCACAATGTAGTTCAATAGGGCGCCACTCAACGTTCTACTAGCATAGTAGATTGGGTGCATCAGTTTGTCTTTCCGCTGGCCCAGCACTGCCCCTGCTGCGTAATCACCGACATCACACATTAGTTTGAACGGTTGCTCCCAGTTGGGGCCAACAATGATGGGTGCTGTGACCAGTCTTTTTTTAACTCCTCAAATGCTACCCTGTAATCATCAGAGAACAAAAACGGGTGATCTTTTTCTAGTAACTTACAGAGTGGGTTGGCAATTTTGGAGAAGTCTTTTATGAACCTCCGGTAAAAACCGGCATGTCCAAGAAAACTTCTGATCGCTTTGACTGAGGTTGGGGGAGGTAGCTTTGCTATTACATCCACTTTCGCACGATCCACATCAATTCCCTTGCTTGACACTCGGTGCCCCAAGACTATGCCTTCTTGTACCATAAAGTGGCACTTCTCCCAGTTCAAAACCAGTTCCTCTCGATGCACCGTTTCAGCACTCGCGTTAGATATATCAAAAACTCATCAAATGAATTCCCCACCACTGAGAAGTCATCCATGAACACCTCCATTATGTCCTCTACCATGTCAGTGAATATGGACATCATGCACCGTTGGAATGTGGCAGGTGCATTGCATAGGCCAAAGGGCATCCATCTAAAGGCATAAATACCATATGGGCAGGTGAAAGATGTCTTCTCCCTGTCCTCCAGAGCAATTGAGATCTGATTGTATCCTGAGTACCCGTCCAGAAAACAGAAGTGTGACCTCCCTGCCAGTCTGTCCAACATTTGATCAATGAAGGGAAGTGGGAAGTGGTCCTTCGGGGTGGCTAGATTCAACTTTTGATAGTCCATACAAATTCTCCAACCTGTGACGGTTCTTGTTGAGATCAATTTATTGTTGTCATTTTTCACAACCGTCATGCCACCCTTTTTAGGGACACATTGAACTGGGCTCACCCAGCTGCTGTCAGAGATTGGGAAAATGATTCCCGCATCCAACCATTTCATCACCTCCTTCTTCACCACTTCCTTCATTTTGGGGTTTAGCCTTCTCTGGTGTTCCCTGGAAGGTTTGTGCCCCTCTTCCAGCAGAATCTTGTGCATGCAGTAGGCGGGGCTGATCCCCTTGATGTCTGCCATGGTCTACCCAATGGCAGTTTTGCACTCCTTTAGTACCTGTAAAAGTTTTTGAACCTGCACATCTAACAAACTAGATGAGATAATAACAGTTAATGTGGAGTCAGGTCCTAGAAATTCATACCTGAGATGGGCTGGTAATGGCTTTAACTCCAGCTTTGGTGGTTCTTCAATGGATGGCTTAGCTGGAGGAGTTTCTCTATTTTCCAAGTGCAAGGGCTTGAATTCTAGATCTCTATCCCGGAACCCTCTACCTTCTAATGCCAATACCCATTCTGCTAGATCCTCACCATTTACTTCATCTAAGTTCATTAAACATGCAGAAAGGGGGTCCTCAATTGTCAACACCTGATCATCAGACTCTACGATTACATCCATGACATCAATAAGAGAGCAATTGGCGAACTCGCTTGGTCGCCTCATAGACTTTTGCACATTGAATGTTATTTCCTCATCATTGAGTCTCATCTTGAGCTCCCCAGTCTCACAGTCAATCAGAGCTCTCCCCGTGGCCAAGAATGGTCTTCCTAAGATTATAGGAATCTCTTCATCCATTTTGCAATCCAAGATCACAAAATCTGCAGGGAACAGAAATTTCCCCACCTAAATAAGCACATCATCAAGGATACCAAATGGACGCTTCACAGTCCTATCGGCCAGCTGTAACAACATGGATGTGGGTCTAGCTCTCCCAATACCCAACCTCTTATAGATAACCAGGGGCATAAGATTAATGCTGGCCCCTAAATCACAGAGCGCCTTAGCAAAGGCAAAATTCCCAATGGTGCATGGAATTGTAAAGCTACCTGGATCAGACAGCTTTTCAGCAACATGTCTAGTCACCACTGCATTACAAGTCTGGGTAAGTATAACTGTGGACAAGTCTTGGAAGTCAAACTTCCGGGACATCAAGTCCTTCATCATTTTTGAGTATCCAGGCATCTCCTTTAAAGCTTCAATCAGTGGAATATTTACCTGGATTTGTTTGAGCATTTCAAAGAACTTTTTATACTGCTCCTCCTTTTGATGCTTGGCCAGCCTCTGTGGAAAAGGTGCAGGAGGTCTCTTCTTCCCAATCACTTGGGACTTCTCTTTATCAGCTACTATTTCAACTACTGGCTCTTCAACTAGCTCAGCTACTTTCTCGGTCTCCTGCTGAATGTTCTTTTCTTCCTGAGCAGGCTGGACTATTACCTCTGTTAGTATCGTAGACTCATCCAGCTCAATGGGCACTAGAATGAGTGTCTCAGCCTGTATATTTTCTCAAGCTCTCTCTTTTTCTACATCTAGATCCCTGCCATTACGGAGACTCACCGCCATCAGCTGCTTTGGGCCCTGATCTTTTGGATTTATCTGGGTGTCTGCAGGTAATGTCCCCTGTGGATGATTGTTCAGAGACATTGAAATTTGGCCCATTTGCACTTCAATATTTTTGATTGCTGCATCATGTGCATCTACTCTTTCATTCATTTTTGCATTGGACCCAATAACTTGCTGCATCATTGCTTCAAGTCTAGTGAACCCATCTTCTTGCCTCCCCCCATGCTGCTGCTGAGGTGGGGGATACCCTTGCTGCTGATTGTGATTGTTGTATCCCTGTGGCCTGGGATAAGGTGCCATATTTTTAGGGGGTCTCATACCTCCCATGTTTCCTGTGTTAAACTGCGGCTGCGCCGACCTATAATGCTGCTGATTTTGCTGACCCCAGTTCTGATTGCCCTGTCTCTGGCCTCCATAGTTGGACATATAGTTCATGTCTTCAGGGTGCTGATGATGATTATCAAGTTTTGCATTCCAAGGATTACCAATTGGCTGGCTAATGCAAGATGTGCACAAACCCCCGTTGGTAGTGTATACAATATGTACTTGCTGTTTCTGCCCTGATTCCTTCACCTTTTTGGTGAGTATGCTCATCTGTATCAGGAGGGTCGCCATATTTTTAGCCATGGTATTTGAGGGATCAAGAGGCACTGAGTGCACCACTGGAGTGATAGGTCCATTCCTAGTCATCCACCCCGAATTCTGTGCTATCTTGTCAAGCAGATTCTGACCTTCTCTCCAGGTTTTGCTCAAGAATGCCCTACCAGCAGAGGCATCTACAATATTCTTCATGCTGTCTGACAGTCCCATGTAAAATTGTTATCCCAACATCTGTTCTGGAACACCTTGGTAGGGATACATAACCAACATTCCTTTAAACCTGCCCCATGTCTCATGCAGTGTCTCTATTGGTTTCTGTTTGAAGCTCACGATCTCATCAATTTGTTGAGCAGTTTTATTGGATGGGTGGAACTTGTTGTGAAATTGCTTGACTAACTCATCCCAAGTTTCTATAGAGTTTATGGGGAGTGAGTTTAGCCAAATCTGCGCAGCTCCTGTCACCGAGAATGGAAACAATAACAACCTGATTGCTTCTGGAGTCACGTTGGGCTACCTTTGAGTTTTGCAGATAGACAGGAAGTTCTTCAAGTGTTGCTGAGGGTCTTCTATTTGTGTCCCAGAAAAGAGTACCTTGTTTTGCAACAAGTGCAGGATGTTATTTGTGATCTGGAACGATTCAGCTTGTATTGCGGGCACAACAATGGCAGTGGCCAAATTGTCAGCTGTGGGTTGTGCCCAGTCATATAGTGCACCCTCAGGCACAGGAGGTGCCACTTCTCTGGCATTTAAGTCAGCTTGCTGGTTCCTGACGTTTCCTTTGGGGTCGTTTACGTCCCCCATGTCAATTTTGAGTTTGTGTGTTTGTTGGGATTGCTGAAGTCTTTTGTTGGCACGGTTCAATGTCCGGAATGTTTTCTCGGGGTCTAAGAGTCCTTCAAGTAGTTTCCAGTCCTTGTAGAATTTCTAGGCATACACCTGTGCGACCAGATCAACAACCGTCAAAATTTCAATGAAAAATTGGGTAGAGAGAAAACTGACTACACTAAGAATTTTTGTATTTCTGTCAATGGTAATTGATAATTCCGTTAACTCCCCGGCGACGGTGCCAAAATTTGATCACGCCCAACTATGCCTTATAAAAAGGACAATGCGGTCGTTGCAAATATAATCCGGTTTACAAGTCCGGAGTCGAATTCCACAGGGAATTAACGTATCAATCACTATCTTTAGACCTATTAAACTCTTTAGAATCAATCTCCCAAACGTTGAGAATCACAATTGAGGGTGTTTCTAATAACTAAGATTAACACTAAGTAAATAGCTGTAAACTAATATGCTAAGTTGTAAACAATAATGAGAAAATGCTAAGGTAATGATTTCCCCTATTGATGGATTTCCTTCTGTTTATGCTTCATACAAATTTACCAACACATCTCTATCAATCATGAACACTCTTCTTACCGTAAATCTCTCCCGAGTAATTACAGTAATATACTAAATTCACTCTCCCGAGATACACTAGCTTGCTTTAATTAACACAGTTCACTTAAGATTACACCCAAGGCTTCGTTATCCCTAGTCCCGCCCTTAAACCCTCGGTTATTGATCCCTCATATACTTTGGGAGTGGTGTTGTTCAATAATTACCTAAATATGCACTCTCTCCCGAGTTATGCACACTAAATAGACACAGCTAATTGAGGATCCTGTCAATTAACTACAACAAACACATAGTTGAATAAATAGAGATTGAAACTAGCAATTTTGTATTTACATAAACAAGAAGTTCATCCCCCAATAGGTTCCATCAAAACCTTAGACAAAGGGTTTAACTACTCATAACTATGGGTAAACAAACTAAAACAATATTCATCATAAAACGTGCAAGAAAAATCAAAGAAAAGAAGAAAGATGTTTTTGGTGATCTCTCACAATTGTTTTCCTTACCAAAATACTCTCCAATACAATACATGCCTCTCTTGGGCGAAGTCTAGTGTTTAAAATAGGGTTTAGGTCTAAAAATCCTATGTTTTACACTTTAGTCCCTGAAGTTTACTGCGTCCGCCGGGGTTCTGCCGCGGTCGCGGTGGAACCGCGGCAGGCCTTCTTCAGTCCTGGTTTGAGATGCTTCTCGAGGTTCACTTGGCGGAATTTTTACGATTGGCCTCTTTTTCTCCATATTTGATCACAAGAGTACTCCATAGCCTTCTCTTGACATATATAACCTACAAAGCATGAAAAGCACTAATAAGAGCATTTTGTTATCACTTTTATCATCCAAACTATACAAGAAGGTGGTTATTTAGGGCCTAATTATAGTTAAATTGACCTTTATCACCATGCTGGACTTAGCAGCCTCCAATCGGGGCGCCTGCAAATCCCTCGCACTGAGCTTTGTTCTCCTCCTCAACGGACTCCCCTCATCTTCATCCCCTTCAACGTCAGGGTTTGACCTAGAAGTTGGAGCAATATTCCTGTCAGAATAAGCGACGGCTGCCCTGCCCTTCCTTTTCCTGCTCGTATCGGGTTCCAGGACTTTACTTCACTGCCAGGGGGTGGCCTCATCTGTATATTTTTGGCAAGACCTGCACACACACAAAAATCATTATACATTTTCGCTAAGGGTTCGGAAGGAAACACAAAATCTGAAGCACATGCGACGATAAAGCCTCTCTATGATTCTTGGCCACCCAATGGTCCTTAGTCAGGACAGTCCAATACCGGGTATGGTACGAGAACTTTCTATCCAAATGACTGATCCATCCCGGCAAATCCGGGATCACCTCCGGATGCCAGGAAACAACTGTAGAAAGCGCAAAGAAGCCATTATGACAAAGGAAAGGTGAGCTGAGGAGCGGTTAAAGGGAAATTCACTTACGTTGAGCATTCCACTGCTCCGGAAAGGGCATCCTCCAGGCCGGGATGATCTCTGAGGTCCTCACTCGGATGAACCTACTAATCCACCCTTGATCTTTCTTCTCATCAACGCTCGTGAAAAAAGATTTCTTGGATCGGTGGCGGAGCTTGATCAAGCCTCGGTACAGCCGAGGGCGGTACAGTCTAATATGGCTGAGAGTAAAAACCTCACCTATAACCCCTTCAGTAATGCCTAAGCATCAACACTATACTCCATAAGGATGGATAAATCTATTTTAAAGTCACCTAGTATCGAGCGTAGAAGTCAAGGATAACCAGGTCAACTCCCAACGAGGGAGCTTCGACGAATTTATTAGGGCCCAGGGTAAATGGGTAAGTGCGTATGTGGAGAAAACAATCCATAATGTTGGTTATGCTATCATCGGGGCCAGGAATCTCCACTTCACTATCTCGCTCAACCGGTAATCCTTCCTAACACTATCAACATCGGTCACCATACTGACATATCGAGAGACGTGCTCACACCGACCTGGTGTAGACGAGGGAGTCTCGATGTCAAAATCCTTCGACGTATCAATTTATGATGGAATCCATTTCTCTAAAGAAGGAGTCAATCTGTTGTCCCCCTCGAGTAGACGGGATGACGACACAACATCGTTTCGGTGAGGGACCGTCCTAGAAGTTTTAGCCATGAGGAATGGTAAAAATCCTTTGTAAAAAGAAGAGGATATCAAATAGCGAAAATTTTTGTTCACGGGGTGGTGAAAAAATGTGGAGATAGAAAGGCTCGAATGACCGGTGCATTTATAGTGACTGCTAGGGATGCAGAAAAGACAAACCTGCAGCATTTCATAGTTCCTCGATTGCAGCATCTGACGGCAGCCCTGCACGGTCCTCTGAGAAGTGGCATTTAATGCTCTTGGACAACTGACATCATAGCAATGATGATCTCGAGATGACGATTCAGTATCATTTCCTACTACTTCATCTTAGAAAATGCGGAGACTATCTGTACGCATTGAAATTAGAGGGCCTGATTTCCCGCCATTAAGCCACCTCGGGGAGGTACCTCGAGACCCCGAGGACATAACGCCACCTCGGGGATGTATCTCGAGACCCCGAGAATATGAATCCACAATTTAATCCTCTCCTTCGGGATTTTTCAAGACCCGATTCGAGGCCGAGATTAGGATAAAGAGGGGAAGCCCCCAAGATGGTTGAGTCTGATAGGACCGGCCTATCCGGAGCCTACACTAGGACATCACAGCAAGCCATCCCATCTTCTTATTTCTCAATAAGATAAATATGTATTTGTAACCGAGTTCCCCTCCTATATAAAGGGGACTAACCCCTCCTTGCAAGGGACTGATGTTACTCTAACAATTCTACTAAGTGCAATAATATATTTCTCTCTTTCTTCTTACTAAAACTTATTGGCTCTCACTGATATTGCAGTTACGTCGATATCCTTTGCCTCTATATGTGTTCTTCATCATTATATATGTTCTTCATCGTACAACTTAGTTTCGGTTATAAATATCTTCATTTGATTATCTTGGTTCTAAAATAAGATAATGATGGAGCGTGAGCTAAAACGAGATAATGATCGAACCAAATCTAAGAATTACCCCTTAGAACCAATTGAATCAAACTTATGAACTTCAGGTTCTTAATTTTCCTATAACGGGCCAAAATGCCCTTAAACTACTCAGATTGACACCAAATTTTGCTGGAAAGTCTTAAATGTTATATTGGACCTGTAATGGACTTTGAAACCAACATATGAGCCCGATACCAACGTGATCAATCATTAATTAGTATCTTTAAATCCCTAGAATTTCAATTGAACAATTTCTAATAAAAATTTATTACTCGGGCTAGGGACCTCGAAATTTAATTTTGGGAATATGCCCAGGTCTCATATTTTCCTGCGGACCCTCTGAAACCGTCAAAACACAAATCCGGGCCCGTCTGCTCAAAATGTTGAGCAAAGTCAAACTTAACCTTTTAAGAAAATCTTAAGGAGTCAAATGTACATATTTTAATCCAAACTCTTTCAAATCTCGAACCAACTATCCCGGCAGGTCATAAATTAGTTAAAGAAAGCATGAAGAGTTTATTTGGGGGGGGGGGGACGTGATTCTAAGATATAAATGACTGGTCGGGTCGTTACATTCAACATTCTAAGAGCTGAAGCTTTTTTTATTTTGTAAAAGCAAAGTATGTTTTGTCTGTAGTTTTTGTTTTGTTTTTGATGAGCTCTAGCACTCTTGGAGTTGAGGTTGTGTTTTGTATTTGTAAAACTACAACATATTTTGGCTGAAGTTTTTGTTCAATATTCTTAGAGCTGCAATTTTACTCTGTGTTTCTATTTTCTGAAATTGTTGTGCTGTTTATATTTCTAACTTGAGGGTGAGGTTGGAGGTTAAAAACCATGAAACAAAAGAAAGACGCATGATCGCGAAAGAAGTTGTTTAAGAGTTTCGACGGGATGAGTGACCCGTTATTATGGATGAGGTACTGAAAAAAGTCAAGGTAAGCTTATTTACAAAGAAGTCTTTTTCTTAATAATGTTATTCTTTTATTCAGAATAGTTATTGTTAGTAATTTTTTATAGGAATATTTTGATGAGAAGTTTGAAAAGATGTTTGAGATTGTTAACAAGTCAAAAGGAAGAGATGATGGTGATGTAGATTTTGAATTCATGAACTATCGACAATATGAAAGGATGAACGACTCAAAAGGAACCTCAAACTGATATTAATGCTGGTCATGATGGACTGCATAAAGTCGCAGATGAAAATGTAAGAGGTGAGGAAGCATCTCCTTAAGTCCAAGTTCAAATATTCAAGAAAGTTCAATGTGTTGAACGACAAGTTGAAACGAAATGTTCTAGTGTTGATAGACTGAGCAAAGTTGAAGTATATGATGAACAGTTATCAACCGTGAATGTAGGAAGCAAGAAAGGTGTAGATGATGAAGTTATGGTACTGAAGAACATGTACCGACTTGTGATTTAGGTAGTCCTATTACAAAAGGCAATGTGTTTGCGGATGTAGATGATGAAACTATTGGTACTAAAGAACACACATCGAGTGATGTGCGTGCTCCCATTAGGAAAGGCAACGTGTTTTTGGAAGCATTAGCTATTTGCCAAGAATTTTTAGGTGTAGAGACACAGGAATTTATCAGTATAGGTATAAATATTTTCTATGTTATCCTATATATATTCCATTAATACCTCCCCCCAATGAATATGCAATGGAAGTTGAAAATAGTGGTGCTTCAATTGATACGACTCAAAAACTCTCCGATGATGCTGCATTGCATGAAGATAGAGTCGAGAAAATCCTTACGCAGAATAATCCAAGGCTACCGGATGATGCCGCACAATTGAATGAAGCTAGAGCTACTGGGATCGATAAAGGTATGCAGTTTGGTGATAGTGCAGTGGAAGGTAAACGTCAAGGTATTCTATACATCACGAACTTTATTACATTTGATCCAAGTTTTTATTTTCAGTTTGAATTTTACATAATTTATTTTCTTTTTTTTTTTGCTTTTTGATGATTATTTAGAAAGACGCGATGCAGCCAAAAAAGAAATTGGTGAGCTCATTCGTCTGTATGAAAAAGGAGAAATACATCTCTTTACACCTATTCACTCACAGACAGGTATGAAGTGTTTTTGTAGTATTTTCAAAATATGGTCAGTATTATTTAATATTTTTGCCTTTTTTTTTGCATGAAGATATAGGCATATGTGAGGGTAATGCAAACGGATCCATTGGTATGCAAACACCATCTATGTCACAACACTTATACCGGGTAGTTATTTACTGCAATTCGATAACAAAGTGTTTTTCCCTAATGTATGTTTGTATCAGTTGTAATTATGTATATACTCTCCTTGTTTTTTTGCAGATCTCATGTGATGTATCACAACTTCTTCCAAAACCTAAGAGAAAGAAGGTGTCCAGTTCTCCTAATGTTTTACGTGACACCAGTGATATCCCCAACTTCAATCTATGTTCATTTTTGCTGGGTAGTACACAAGAGACTAGTTTAGAAGCTAATTCTAATGTTGTTGTTGTTGGTGAAGAGAGACAAGAAGATCATGAATAATAGGGAGTTGGAGAAGTATCTGTCCTTATAGTTGTGGATTTTTCCCATGCTGCTAAACCACATCAGTTAGTTGCGATTGAGCAGTAGGAATAACAAACAAAAAGAAAACCAACTAAATTAGGGAAAAGTATTCGTATAGAGAGTATTTGGTTGAAATCTCCTTACGTCATTCCTAAACCAAATTCAAGGGGGCAAGATTGGAAGTAGGAAAGACTACAAGAAGGTGTCATTTCTATTATGTCAATCAAGACAGCGGATTGATGCAGAGATTTATAGACTGGTCGAAAACCGATGTCGGGGAATATTATTCCAAGCCATTTAGATTAGCTGGAATCGACATTCCAAATTCATTCTTTACCAAGCTTGTGGACCCTGACTCTGATCTTGAGGATGGAGTAAGTTATTAAGTTTGTTTTTTGAATTCGTTTTGACCTGTATTTCCTAAAACTTCAGCCTTAAATTTTTTTTAAAATTTTTGTACTGTAATTTGGTAAACTTCAAACATATGCATGCTTAAGTTTTTTAGTTCATATGCTAAAACTTCATACTAAAAGAAGCTAAGGTTTTGTCCTGCAGTCTGTAGTTTAGCAATGAGTTTTTTCCATAAAAACTTCAAACTAGATATGCTGAAGTTTTTGTCCTGCACTCTCTAGCTTTGTAACGATTTTCGCTACAGTAACGCGACATTGGTGATATGGCCACTGCTCCATCGTCCACCGGTGAAAAGCTGCCAGACCAAAGTCAAACCATGCGTCTCCTAAATGCGCACCCACCCCAGCAAACCATATTGCAAAACATTAACCCAGTTGGAACAGATCTTCAATTTGGTGTTGCGATCACTGTTCATAAAAATTGCCTGGGAACTTCTGAAATTTCCCAAAGCAATTCTGGGCCAATTATTGGAACTTCACTCCATGGAGATTATTCCCCATCCCATTCCGCACCTCTCCACCAAATTTCAGCCAATTCCACCGTGGAAATCATCCCCTACGACTTACTGCAAATCGCCAACGACTACCAAATGGACGGAAACACAACTCCTAGTTCTGGGCCAATTGGAACCCAATTTCTAACTGTAATACTTCTACTACTCACACTGATCCTCCATGCAAAAATTTGGGCCATCTCAATCAAGGAATTGATCACCTCCACCAAATCGATGAACCACAGCTCCACCATTTGGCCGGACAAGGTACTTCGGGGATAACTGGTGGCCAAAATCAATGCCATTCCATTTCTACAGTTCAGGTGAATGTTCAAAACCAATCAGCTCCAATTTTACAAGGGCCATTATCCTCGAATCTGAAAAATAGTGTTCCTTAACACTGTTCATCAAATATTGTTCGACCAAATGCTAATGCCCAAACCAGCTCAATGCAAGGGGAATTGTTGATAGGAGATCATTCCCTAGTTCTTATGGAGCCTAAAGACCTGCTTTTGCACCATTCCATCGGAGGTAATGCATCTTGTCGAGCTCTGAACGCTCCAGTTGCTCCTCACTTGGTCGGGCAGGGTGATCAAGAAAATCAATTGGTACAAGACCAATGCCAAAGGTTCATGAGGTTCAAGAGAGTGAATTCCCATCATCAGCTACAATTTTACATGAGCCAATATGTTCGAATATCCAAAATAGTGATTTTGCAGGCTTCACTGTCTTAGATGTTCGACCTATTGCCCAGGTGAGTTCTGCTATGATCCCCAATGTCTGTTCTGTCCCTCACGTGCCCAAAAATCTTATTTCATGTATCCCCTTTCCAAATGATGACCATACACTTTTTGCACTCTAATCTCCCCAGCCACAGCCTACTACTGCAACATATCCTACAACGGCTCCCGCACAAAACCAAAATGAGTCCCCTAATACCAACTCTCAAAACACCACCAACACCTCTCAAGAGCCTAATGCAAAGGATGTTCCTGTAGACCCCAAGACACTAACCAACAACCCAAAAAACCTATCCCCAATAACTCTAACAACCTCCCAAAGATTTCTGCAAACTTTGACAGACCTACCAAAAAGCCAAACTCTCAAAACCAAAAACCCCAGGAATCAGATACTGCTCCATTGGTTCCCAAGACAAACCCCCAACCTTCAGGAACCAAAGACCAACCCAAAAAAAATCCTTCTAACACAGAACTACCTCCACCCACAGTTACTCAATCCTATGCCACAAAAATCAGAGCAAGGTTTGAGGCTGAAAGAACCCCATGTCCTTTTCACCACCCAAGTTGACCACAAAACAGGGCTTGCTAGCAGTAGTGTTCAAAAGAGAGGATTACATGGTCACCTGTCTGCTAGATGTAAGTTTATTGTGGTTGGCAAATTCTCCAACACCATGCCCAGAATGGAAATTATCAGGAAGAGTTTTATCACCCAGACTGAACTTAAAGGAGGTGTCAAGATTGCCCACTTCAACTCCAAAATGTTTACATTAGATCTAGATAATGAGTATGACCATGCAACTGTTTGGAACAAACAATTCATGTACATCCAAGGGAAAATGATGAAGCTTGAGGCTTGGACTCCCTTGTTCAAAGCCCATGAAGATTCTCCTATTAATCCTGTCTGGATTGTTATTCCTGAACTTCCATGGCATCTATATTACACTGAAGTCCTCACACCCCTCTCGTCGTATGTGGGAAAGGTTCTCTTCCTGGACCTTGCCTCATTCTAAAAGACAAGAGGAAGTGTTGCCAAGGTCAAAATGCAGATAGATCTCACAAAAGACAGACCTCACCATGTGTGGTTAGGCTGTGATAAAAACCAAGATGAAAATGGGGATGGACAGTGGTTGGAAATCCAATATGAAAAGGTCCCTGATTACTGCACCCATTGTAGATTGCTTGAACACACCATTCACTCCTGCCCAGAGAAAGCTAAGAAAGATGATACTCACAAGAAAAAAGCCATTATCCCACCAAATGCTTCCCAAAACCAAAAAGACAAGCCACCAGAACAGGTACAATAAAAGCAAGATAACCACCAAAATGCAGTCATCCAGCAAAATAAGGAAGAAGCAGGACCATGCAATAAATCAGAATTTCAGGAGGAATGGCAAACTCAGAAAAGCAAAAAAGTAAGGGGAGGTGTACATACCAAAAAACAACAAATAATGTATGTGGCCAAACAGCCAAACACCCAGCAGCAACAGTCAAAGGAAATCCAGCAAAAGGACCTTCAGGCTTCAGGTATACCCTTTATCAATCCCCTAGATCCACTGGGGAGGAGTGATGATTCTGGTGCCCAGAATCAACCCATACCCCAAAACCCCTCTATTGCTTCTGTATCTTGTATTTGTGAAGTCCAAGGAGGAAAGGAGATTTGTCAGGGGATGCCTATAGAAAGACAGGAAGGGGTTCCAAAGGGGGTGGGTTCTCCTCATGTTTTGCATGAGTGTGCTTCTACATATTTGACAGACCATAGGTTGGACCACTCATCTCATGCTACCACTGTCTTTCCTGCCAATCACAATTTTGAATCTACAACTACTGGGTTGGATGAACAGCAATGTGAGGTAATTAGTTCTGATGAAAACCAAACTAGCCTTCATGATGATCAATTGGAAAGCCTCTTAAAAGGAAAAGCCCATATGGGTGCTGATTTCAACCTCCAAGCTCCTAAATCCAAAAATAAACCTAGCCAAAAGAAGAGAAAAGCAATGAGAAAGCAGAATGCGGGAATCTCCATTAATGAGCCAACTGAAAAGGAATTCCATACTCCAGTACAAAACCCTGCAACTCAACCACCAAGAATCAATGGCCAAGGTTCAGCCAACAAATCTGCAGCCTACAAAGATCCTGATCCAGACCCTTCCATTTCCCAACCTCTTCTAGCCAACATTGTTATAGAGAAAAATGATCCTAAAGCTCCTGATGTCCCCATGCTTCCTCTAATGTGGAGGATGAGTATAGACCAATCCTGTCAGAGGATGAGATGAGAGGGGAGGTTGATGATAATACTGATTCAGATGAGGAGCAACATTATGACCTCCTGATCAATGCAATTAATGGGGCAGACAATCTTAATGAATCCATTCCCCAAAGATCTGCCTCCAAATCCAGGCCTTCCCCAAGGTTAACCAGAAGTAGAGCTGCATCTAGAAGTGCTCCACCAAACCATAAACTCCCCTCCTACATTTAATGATTAGCATACTTACTTGGAATATCAGAGGGATCAGAACCTTTGGAGCCCTTGGAAGAGTCAAAGTACTTAGAAAACTCCCCAAAATATCCCTTATAGCCATCTTGGAACCTTTTCTAGATGATTCTTACCTCAACCACTTCAAAATCCAATTGTCCATGCACCATGCCACTTTTAAGGCCAACAATAAAATTTGGATTTTCTAGGATCAGGACTTCTCTGTTACTGTCCTAGACTTAGATGAGCAACAAGTTACTTTGGAACTAAGATATGTTGAAGCTTCTGAACCTTTCCATATCTCTGTCATCTATGCAAAATGTAAGCCTGTTCTGAGATGGCCCCTATAGGATTATATAAGGAATAAATAAAGTTCTACTTCTATTCCTTGGTGTGCTATTGGAGACTTCAATGTCATTGCCTCAATTGAAGAGAAAATTGGAGGTCTTCCTTACCAAATCAACAAGAGCATTAATTTCCTTAGTATGATTGAGAACTGTGGTTTGACTGACCTAGGATTCTATGGCCCAAGGTACACTTGGTCTAATGGAAGAGGTCCATCTGCTATTATTTTGAAAAGGATGGACAGAGGTCTAGTCAATAATGAATGGCTATCATCTTTTCCAGCTGCTACAATCATTCACCTTGCCTCTGCAGGGTCTGATCACTCACCACTGCTAGTGGAGATGCATGTTAGAACTAACACTGCTAAGAGGTATTTCAAATTCATGAACTGTTGGGTAGACAATGAATCATTCATGCCTTTGGTTCAGTCAGTTTGGAGCAGAACATTTCACAAAAACCCAATGTGGATCTTTCATAAAAAAACCAAAGTCCTGTGTACTGAATTAAGCAAATGGTCCAGGAAGCAATATGGGGATATATTTCAAAATGTCAAAGACTTTGAAGCCAAAGTTAAGCAAGCTGAAGAAACCTGGGCCCAAACTAACAGAGACTCTGACAGAGCAGCCTTACATGAATTGAATGTCCAATACATAAAACACTTGAAAACTGAGGAAGCTGTTCTGAAACAAAAAACACAGCTCTAGTGGTTTAAAGAAGGTGATGCCAACTCTAGATATTTCCATAGTCTGATCAGGGGAAGAAGAAGAAAACTCTTCATTCACAAAATCAAAGATGAGGATAATGAATGAATTCAGGGTGATGAAGCTATTGGTGAGGCAGCATGTGATCACTTTCAGAATCTATTCATTGATCCTGGTGGAATAGTCAGGGAAGATCTCCCCTCCTGTGTTCCTACCCTGGTTACTTCTGATGACAATGATGCCCTAAACAAACCACCTTCTATGGATCAAATTCATAAGGTTGCATTATCTATGAGCCCAGTAAGTGCAGCAGGCCCTGATGAGTTAAATGGCAAGTTTTACCAACACTGTTGGGAAATTATCAAGCAGGACCTCTTCAATGTTGTGAATGCTTTCTTCTGTGGTCACCCTATGCCCAGATATATGATACAGGCATGCTTGGTCCTCCTGCCCAAAGTTGAATTCCCCAACTCCTTATCTGAATTCAGACCAATCAGCCTGAGCAACTTCATAAACAAAATCATTTCCAAACTCATATTTTACAGAATGGCACCAATCCTACCCAAAATCATCACCCCAAATTAATCTGGTTTTGTTAAGGGCAGAAGTATATCTGAAAACATCATGCTAGCTCAAGAAATTGTTCAAGGCATCAAAAAACCCAATGTTGGTGCTAATGTGGTGATCAAACTGGATATGACAAAGGCATATGACAAAGTATCTTGGTCCTACACATGTCTAATCATGAGAAGACTTGGCTTCAATGGGAGGATAATTGATATGGTATGGAGAACTCTTTCCAACAACTGGTACTCTGTAATTGTAAATGGCACAAGGTGTGGATTCTTCCATTCCACTAGAGGTTTGAAACAGGGGGACCCCCTAGCACCTGCCTTGTTCATCTTAGGGGCTGAACTTCTTTCCAGAATACTGAACAATCTCATCCATGATCAATTCTTCAATGGTTTCTATATGGAAAAAAGAGGTCCTCAGGGTACTCATCTCAGTTTTGCTGATGATATAATCATATTCACCTCAGGGAGAAGAGATTCACTTCAAAAAATCATGAACATCCTAGAGGGTTATGAGCAGACATCTGGGCAACTGATCAATAAACACAAGTCATTTCATGACATCTCCATATGTATTCCCTTATACCATTAGAAGGATCCAGCAAATCACAGGCTTCTCTAGAAAAGATTCACCCCTCACCTACCTTGGATGTCCTCTCTACACAGGAAGGAAAAGAATCATTCACTTCAACTCCATCTCTTCCAAGGTGGTTAGCAGAATTAGGGGCTGGCATGACAAACTGTTAGCTCATGGAGGAAGGGCCGCTCTCATTAAGCATGTTCTCCAATCCCTTACCATTCACCTTCTATCTGCTGTTTCCCCTCCAAAGACTGTCATTAAACAGATTGAAAAACTGGCAGCAAACTTTTTCTAGGGGATGGATCAAAACAAAAACAAGTACCATTGGGCTTCTTGGAAAAAATTGGCCATCCCTCAAGATGAGGGTGGAATTGGTTTTAGAGCTATGGAGGATGTCTGCAAATCCCTAGAATTTAAACAATGGTGGTGTTTCAGAACAAAAGACTCCCTTTGGATCTCTTTCCTCAAAGCAAAATATTATCAGAGGTCCCACCTAATCTATAAAAAATGGGCATCTGGACAATCTCAAGCTTGGAAAAGAATGATGTTCAACAAAAAGGAAGCTAAAACTCATATCCAATGGTCTTTATACTCAGGAAATTCCTCCTTTTGGTGGGATAACTAGCTAGGTATAGGTCATCTGGCTAATTTTAGAATACAGGAGGGAGGCCTGGGAATATTCAAGTCTTACACTTTTGGGACTCTGGTTCTTGGGACATTCAGAAGCTCAACAACATAGCCCCTGCTCATATGATTCCATAAATCCTTCAGATTCCCATCTCATACAATACTCAAGTGCTTGACAAGCCAATTCGGAAACCAACTGCAGCTGGAAATTTCACTTGTTCATCTGTTTGGAATGTAGTAAGGATATCAGGACCCAAGCTGTTCATTAATAGAAAAACCTGGCACAAGAAAATACCTTTAAAATGGTCCTTGTACTTATGGAGGGCACTCAAAAATAAATTGCCCACTGATAACAGAGTTGCAAAATTTGGCCCCTCAATAGTCAACAGATGTGTATGTTGCTTAAGACCTCAAGCTGAATCAGTTGATCATATTTTCAGTAGAGGTAACTTTGCCAAGGCTGTATGGAAGATCTTCACTTCAGCTGTTGGGTTTCCCTTTGCAGAAATGCCACTGTCCACTCTCTTGATCAAATGGTGGGGGAACAAAGCCAATACTGAAGTTCACAAACTCCTGATTGACACCCTCCCAATTGTTGTTTGTTGGAACGTTTGAAAAAATAGATGTGCAGTCAAGTATGGAACTAAAAAATCATCAATGTCCAGGGTTCTGTACTCTATAAATTCTTACATCAACCTAATGCTCAAAGCCTACTATCCCTCAATAGACTGGCCCCCTGATTGGAACATGTTGTACCCTCATTCTGAAACCCTTCAATTCCACACTCAAATTACCCAGGTCATTTGGCAAAAACCTAACAAAGGCACAGTCAAGGTTAACTCTGATGGAAGTGCCTTGACTAATCTTGGTAAAATGGGAGCAGGAGCCATCATTAGGGATGACCATGGTGACTTTATTTATGCAATTGCCTCCCCCTCTTGGAGAAGGTTCCAATAATCTGGCTGAAACTGAAGCAGCCATACTAGGACTCAATTGGTGCATAAACAATGGATTCACTAAAATCCACCTTGAAGCTGACTCTGCTCTTCTGATCCACTGGTTGACAACTGATGCTACTCCTCCATGGACCTTAACAATAGCTATCCAAAAACTCAGGCATCTCTGTCATTAATGTGAAACAATTACCTACACCCATACCTATAGAGAAGCAAATACCCCAGATGAATAACTTTCCAAACTGAGTCACAATCTCCCAGCTATCACCCACTATCCAAATCTGAATTAGCTCCCCAATCAGATTAGAGGTCAGATTCACTTAGACAAATTGGCAAACCCAGCCTTCAGGCATAAACTGACCAGGAAGCTCATCAACCTAACTATGGCTATTCCATCCTCATCAAATAATTCCATTGCCCATGTTTGACAATGGTAAATCAAAAAGGGTACCCTTAGCATCCCAAAGCACCATATCCCAAGCCAACTCCAATAGCTCCACCAAACAAAGTCACTGGTCAGTCAGAACCTTCTCACTAACTGTGTTCTATTTTTTGCAGGTCCTTCTCATCTATGAATTTCCCATTCCTTTGTTGTTATTTCAGAGTGTGGTATCAGCACTTGTGCTCATTCTCCTGAAATTACAACAAAGGCTTGATGAAGGTCATGAAGAGAAATAAGGCATTCAAGGTTCAATTACCACTCTCAAGTATGTCATGCTAAGACCGCTGGAGAATGTTTCTTGCTTCACCACAAACCACATCACACATGATATCCATCATAGCAGCACACCTCCTTTCTACACCATACACCACAGCAGACCCACAGATATCTATCTCCTACAGGAGAACCCCTTCCAAAGAAAAAGTAAATACCTGAAAGTCACAATCTTCAGGTGTGGTTACCTTCAGCTTCTCCCCCATCCTTCTTGTACTCCAAAAACCCACAAGAACCTAGAAGCCCCCCTCCTCCATTTGCACCTTACTTTTCCACACCTCTCTGAACCTCCCAAACAAAACAGCTTCAAAAAATTGGGTAGAATTGTCCACTTTTTCACTGACTCTGTTTCTTGTTTTGCAGGTGCCCTCATCCCCATCTTAATCATTCAACTAGTATGGCTTCAGAGAGTGGTCCTTTTTAAATCCCTAGATCCAACCCAGCTGAATCTCAGCCATCATCCCCACAGAAAAAACCCAACATGTCTGCAACAAAAGGCACTGAATACAGTATTCTTAGCTGCAGGATATGCAGCTTCTGCAACACCTCCATTACCAATTCCTGAATTCAGTCACATCCCACCCTCTTCACATCAATCCCATTATCAAATCAAAGAGCTCCACCAACCAAATTGTCCTCACCAATACTGCAGGTCCATTATCATCTGCAGACATGGCTTTCTAAGCCAAGTTTCTCTGTTCAACATGAGCATCTATTTAGCTGATTACAGTTAACACAAGAACCTGCAATCAGCTATTATATCAGGGATCCCAATTGCTCCCCTTCCCCCAGATCCATCTCCATAATCCATAAGAACTTGGAGTTTGGGCTCCCCTTCTTTAACAGTGTTTCATTTGCAGGTTCAGGGAGTTTACTTGATCAACTGGTACTCTCTCAGTCAGTGGTATCATCATTTTTAATGCTCATTCTACTGAAAAAGTATTAGTCGACCCAAGTCTCTCCCTTTACCCACACACTCACATATCTATATGGCTCAAAGCAGGCACACCAGTCACAACAACAAGTCATTAATTAGACAACCCAGCAAGCAGAAGCGTGCACTCAACAGAAGTTTCTTTCAACACACATAGGCTTGATCACCGCAACAGGAAATGACTCAACCTCTGGCTCACTCTTTTTTGTCAGATTCTCTAGACAGCAGCAGCTTGGACACTTTTTGTCAACTATCTTCCATTTGGCTTTCCTTGACCTCAATGTCAAAGCTAAATGGAAGATAGTCCATTACCTTATTTTGGATTATGTACCATTCCCTTGTGGTCCTTCTTACATGTATAATGTATGTAGGTCTTGTTGTACATGGAAGAAAACTATACATTCCTTTTGTTTAGCATTCATAGGTTTACTTGTACTTTTTTGTATAGTTGACCTAGGCTTACCAAAACCTTATTTTGTAACACCAATTGGCTATCATTGTTGGATAGACAATTGGTTCATCCCCATAGGTCTAACTTTCCATAGTATTCAGGTGCAACTTGACTACCATATGTGGTTGACCAAGTGCATTTCCATCTTACTTGTGGTGGTAAGGTTCAGGTCCCCTCCGCCTTGTTTGTTTGTATTCTATGTTTTATATCTATGAAAATCAGCACTAGGCACAAGGCATAGTGGATTCAGTTAAAAAAAAACATGTTGAAGTTCTTTAGTTCATTTCCTAACACTTCATAATGAACATCTTAAGTTTTTGTTATGCAGTTTGTAGTTTTGTAATGAGTTTTTTCTAAACTTCAAACTTATGCATGCTAAAGGTTTTAGTTCATTCCCTAAACTTATTTTTTGCACTGAATTATATTGTGGTTAAGTTCACATTTTTTTGCTGTTGTTCATTTGCAGCATATTGAAATGGGCGTATATTTCTTGCACAAAAATATTGCTATCACCTTCCTAGTTATCCAGAATCAAAATGTGTAGTAACAAATTTACTTTTTGATCAATATATGACTAAGTTCACTTGCGTTCATCCTTCAGATGAACAAAATGAGAAAATTAGAATAAGGAAAGAAAAGAGAATGGAGGAGAAAAGAAAAATAGAAGATGAAAAGGTGGCCAACCACATAAGAGTCATTGACCTTTCATGTGGTATCTCATGGGCATCTGCCAAAAAAGTATTCTTTCCATTTCGACTTAAGCCAAGAGTTGGCCATTCATCTACACACTACTTTCTTGGAATTCTGCACTTTAAACCAAAACTATATGTGTGTGAAATTCCTTGAGAAATTCACCATATGAGAGTGCGTTGGAACATGTCCAAAATTATGCCTGATTGATCCCACACTTGCTCGAATGCTTGAAGTTTGGCGCACGCAATAAAATTTATGGGAAAAATGCTCCAAAAAGTTTTACGATTAAGTGGATGAACACACCCCTACAACAGAACAAGTACGTGTTTGGCATATATTTACCATGCATCTTATCTTTAAGGTTAGTTCTTTATTTTTAGAGCTGTGATATTGTGTAAATTAATCTTCAATTTTTTTCATTAAAACCTTTTTATTTGAAATAGGGTATCTGATCCAGCGGAGTGCGTTGTTCAAAGGTATATAATTAATGACTAATCAAGGGATACCTCATTCAATTTTAGAGTTTTTATCGACGTAAAAGGCAACACAACTCTAAGGGGATTTGCTTGGAGAGATGATGCATTTTTCAAAAAAATCATCGATTTCTTTTTTACAATGGATGGTTAGCTCGTGATTCATCTGGATTGGACGAGCTTTTGTGGGGATGGTTTTTTCATCAAAGTCAGGTTTCATAAGGGAGCCTAACAATGTGTTTCTTGCGAGTCCAAAAGGTTGTAGGTAAATCAACACAAAACTCTTCTTGTATCTTGGTTTCTAAAGTTTTTACTTTGGATTGGAGAGAAGAATCTCGAAGTTGCTATTGTAACCTTTGGAACACTACTTTTTCTTTGAGAAAATTGATCTGTGCTTCTTAACTTTTTTTGGTAGACAAGAACTTTGCCATCAGAAAAACAGTCTTGAGCTTTTGAATATTCATCCCACAATGCTCAGACCATTTGAAAGGAACTCCCTTCTGGGTCAAATTGGTCACAGGTGAAACAATGGATGAGAAACCCTCTATGAAACGGCGATAATACCTGGCCAAACAAAGGAAACTCCATATCTTAGTAGATGAAGACGGTTTGGGCCAACTCTGAACTACTTCAATCTTCTTTATATCTACCATAGTCCCCTTAATTGACACCACATGGCCCAAAAACACCACTGAATCAAGCCATAATTCACACTCTGAGAATTTTGATTACAACTTCTTCTCTCTCAATGTCTGGAGCACGATCCTCAAATGTTTCTCATGATCCTCCCTACTTCGGGAATACACCAAGATGTCGTCAATGAACAAAATGCCAAATGAATCAAGATATGGCTGGAGTACACTGTTCATCAGGTGCATAAATATTGTTAGGGAGTTGGTCAACCCAAAAGACAAAACAAGGAACTCGTAGTGACCATACCGAGTTCTGAAGGAAATCTCCAGAATATTCGAATCCTGAATCATTAGTTGATGGTACCTCGACCGCAAATCAATCTTCGAGAACACTCTAGCACCCTAAAGTTGGTCAAATAAGTCATCAATGTGTGGTAATGAACATATGTTCTTCATTGTAACCTTGTTCAACTACTGATAATCAATACACATACGCATAGAACCGTCCCTCTTCTTCATAAACAGAACCAGAGCACCCCCCGGTGAAATACTAGGCCGAATGAACCCCTTATCAAGCAACTCTTGCAACTGCTCCTTCAATTCCTTCCACTTTACTGTTGTCATACAATATGGTGGTATAGAAATGGGCTGAGTTACCGACGACAAGTCAATACCAAAGTCAATATCTCTATCAGGTGACATGCTTGTTGTCACACCTCCTTTTCTGCTACTCCCACAAGGGCATAAAGGAGTTTTTCCACTTAAAGGATATTCGGAACGGGATTTATTATTATTTATTCAAAGTCACCACTTGGGAGATTAATGGTGTCCCAATTTACCGGTTGAATCCCGAACTGAGGAAAATATGACTCTGTTAACAGTCCGCGAACCAGAAATCCGGATAAGGAATTCTGTTAACCCGGGAGAAGGTGTTAGGCATTCCCGGATTCCGTGGTTCTAGCACAGTCGCTCAACTATTGTATTTCGATTTTATTTGATTTTAAAACATGTTCTAACCTATGTGCCTTTTATTAATAGTCCGCTTTTATTATATATTTATTATTTTTTAATAAGAATTGCAACATCGTGAAAATGTATCTCGAACTACGTCGCACCAGTGCACCCGTGGCTTTTGATACATTTCGACTTCGTTGAGATTTAGATTTGGGTCACATGAAATGCACACCCGAGTTTAAGAAGGTAATATTATTAAAAGACGCGCCTAAAGCAACTAACGCGTTGTTAACTTTGCGAGGGCCATGAAAATTCGCTAAATGGCACGCCTCGATTTCTAAGGTTTTAGAAGAAATAATTAAGCGAGGGCCATGCATTTGAGATTTTATTCGCCATGGCGCACCTCGAATTATTCTAACTTCTAGACTTAATTATAAGGGCCATAGCTATTTATTTGTTACATATGGCACACATCAATCTAACTCCAAAGGATTATACTCAACTAAAGGAAACTACGGAGGTTCACTTTTAGCAGCCAAGTTATAACACATACTACTAAATACTAATAACTCCTATTCTAATATGACAAAAAAAAAATTCCATTTCTACACATTCCAACTATTAATACATCGTCTTAGAGTAATGGAACCTAATAATCCATTAAATTCAATCTCAATGCTCAAGCCTCCAGACTAGTCAAACAGGACAATGGAAAATAAAATAGCTATACAACTTCAAGCGAGAATGCTTGCCTGTGTATCCACAACGTTGCAACTCTATACCAAACTGAAAATGTAACGCCTCACTATTGTGCAATTTTATCCCCAAAGATATTACTACAACGATCTAACTTTAACAACAATAATCATAGAAAGTTCACATAGAAGCAACATAGAAGACATTATTTAGTAGCAAAAAATGTAAGCACTAAAATATCAGTAATAAAACTTATCATTTATGATTATTGAAGGAAACAAAGGAGTTATAATGAGAGTAAAAGTGGACCTTATAGCGGCAAACTGCTTTTAAGAATTTGATTATTGGATCGACCCCAACAGTAATGTACATCAGATCGCGACGGGAAACAGGCAACAAAACCAACGAACGGAAATTCGACAAAACTCATATTCGACCACAACGAACCTCAGTTTGCGATATAAACTCGAATCGACATCGGAGCTAGAAAACTCGAACGGAAAAACGAACTGCTTCGCCGAAATCCCAGCGAACTCGACCAAACCTCTTCGGAACAAACTCGACTCTTTAATGATGAATAAAATCGGATCGGACTCGAACGGAACTCGAACGGACCTCTCGCCTACCCTCATTTCCGTACATGTTTGTGAGGACTGTTTGGACAGAAAATAGTGAGTTGGGGTTGGACTACGTGGGTGACGACGTGAGGGAGAAGCAGTAGCTTCAGGTGGTCGTGGAGGAGACGTGGGTGAATGAGAAGCAGTAGCTTCAATAGGTTGGAACGAGGGGTCATTTGGGATGCGTAACAATGCTGGTTTCAGGCGTTGAGGAAGGGCTGGACGACGGGTTTTGAACGTGGGGGAGGCGGGTTATTGGCTGGGGCTGGAGCGTGACTGGAGGGACGACGAGGTTTCTTTTTTATTCTCCAAATGGAGAAGACGATGAACAGTAGTATATTTTGTGTTATTCTCCTTCTCTTTGTTTCCTCCCCCCCTTGTATTGTGTATCCGTGAGTTTTAAAAAAAATGAGAGAGTAACGTGTGTCCTCTTGTATTGTGTATTG
>MU704180.1:9893-23905 GCA_026770625.1 Nicotiana glauca
AAAAACTACTTTGTCAATACGGCCTTTCAGCACTTCCAAGAGAAGATTTTAAGGCTGTGTTGATTCAAAAGTGGCCATTTTCAAAACAGCCTTCCGGCCCCCTTTTGGGACATTCGGCTATTTTGTCAAAACGGCATCACTTAATTTATTTATGACAAAAATAAAATGGATATTTTTTTGGCTGTTTTTGTTTATTTTTTTTTTGCAAAAAGTTGTGGTTGGACCCGTCAAGGGTTGCCTACGTATCACATGTGGTGAGAATCAAACCAGCGTAGTTCGGGCAAACTATTTTAAGACAAACCATTTTTTTCATTTCTAACTTTAGCAAAAATCAAATATCCAAACTATTTTTTTGAAAAATTTTCTATTTTTATAGGCAAAACAAACTATATATTAAATAATGATTTTTATTTATTTTCAATGACCCAAAAACTCTTTTTATATTTTATTTTTAACAAATTATTAACAATCAACAGTCTTTCTATTTTTACCCCTTTACAAAATTTTGGCAGATTTTCGACAGTATTTGAGTATCGATTTTTTTAAAAATCAAACAATTATTATTTCTCTTTTTCTCTTTCTCTCAATTTTACAAATTTTTTTTTTCTTCCTCTATTTTTTTTTTAACCGGTCAGCATGATGGTCCGAAATAAATAAATGCAACACGTAATCATGATGGTCTTTTCATATTTAGTTACCTGTCCTAGACGGACCCAACCCCTGTGTTGAGTCCCCTAAGTCATACGTGATGTAAATAAACGTCCCTATTCTAAGTTCAAGACCTGGTTATATGTTATAGACTGTGTACCCGAGTGGACAACTCGAGTCGAGGAGGGGGCTACGTACTGGGAACCAAAAGGCCATCCGGCTTAGTAACTTGTCCCGCCTCTTTCTTATTTAAAGGTATTGACACTAACAGAATAGGGAGTCTCAACCAGTAAGCACATCCCCAGAGGTGAGAAGAGAAGGGTTTTCGGCACAATTTATATACAGTTCAAATAATATCAAAGCGGTAAACATTTAGCACATAAATCATAAACATATAAGGAAATCAGATATAAACAAATACAACAATTATTCCGAGCTCGAATTCTTAAACCCTGAATCGAAGTTCTAGGTTTGTATCCCCATCGGAGGCGCCAAAGCTGTCACACCTCCTTTTTACGTTTACTACACCCCGCGAAGGGCATAATAAAGGAGTTTTTCCAATTAAAGGACAGTCGGAACGGGATTTATTATTATTTATTCAGAGTCGCCACTAGGGAGATTAATGGTGTCCCAAGTCACCGTTTGAATCCTGAACCGAGGAAATATGACTCTGTTAACAGTCCGCGAACCAAAAATTCGGATAAGAAATTCTGTTAACTCAGGAGAAGGTTTTAGGCACTCCCGAATTCCGTGGTTCTAGCACGGTCGCTCAACTGTTGTATTTGATTTTATCTGATTTCCATATATGTTCTATTTTTTATGTGCCTTTTATTAATAACCCGCTTTTATTGTTGAATTTTTTACAAGAATTGCAACGTCATGAAAATGTATTTCGGACCACACCGTACCAGTATGCCTGTGGCCTTTAACACATTTCGACTTCGTTGAGATTTGGATTTGGGTCACATAAATGTGCACCCGTATTTAAGAAAGTAATATTATTATAAATCGCGCCTAAAGCATCTACATGTTAATTAACTTTGGGAAAGACTGTGGAATTTGCTAAACAGTCCTTCCAATTCTAATTTTTTTTGTAAATAATTATTGAGGGCCCCACAATTGTGTGTTTTTATTTGGCGAGGCTCTTCTCATCGTTTATTAAAAGGCCAACTTAAGGATGACTACAATTCTTCTATTCTTATTTTTTTGTCTCTAATAATCAAAAGAAAAATAATCCTAATTATTTAATGTTGATAAAGGCCGAACCCTATAATTTGCTTTCAAATTAATTCAATCCAATTACTTACGAAGTGAAGAATGAAGCATGCCTATTAATTTGTTCAAAACATAGAGGATTGGACAGCTTGGGCCTATTGCTGTAGAAACCAGGCCCAAGAGGCATTGTTCACGTCAATTGTACAGTTGGACAAAGCTGTCTGGGCCTTGAAATGGGCCATCCGTATGTCTTAGCCCAAACTTAAACGCATACAGTTAATAAACAGGACCTGGCTACTCGTTTATCAATCTGGATATTATACCTCTTAAGGAAAAGAGATGGTTAAGCCCACGTGATTAAGCCAAATTGAGCAAATGACCAATTAACAATTGTTCTAATGCATTGTTCATATGTTGACCAGATTAGCACCTCAATAGCTAAGTGAAACTTATCAATGTTTAATGGACAAATCTAATAGACGTGTACATTCTGATGTTTACTAACATTCTTGTACTAACTTAAAAATATTACTTCAAACTAATATCATTGATGCTTAAGGTAATTAACCATATGAGGTTACAATTAACTAAGTGGCTGATTGATATAACTACTACAAACTTTAGCTTAGGGTGAGGATGCATCAACTTATATTCATATTAACAAAACCTATAACAAAATGATTCACTCAGTTAATGCAGCCCGTGTACAACTACTTTAACTACAGAAATCCATATTTCAGTCCACAAAAATGTAATTAACATCTATTACACAATAAACGAATCACAGAATAACTTTCAAACTATTAGAACTACTGAACATGCGAATCCTCAGTTAATGAGGAACACAAGTTTCACGTTACCTATCAGTCTATACCAAACTATAACTAGCACAGTCCAATTTCAGTTCAAATTTATATAGTTCAATTACATATCATACTAATCCTAATGAATACAAGTATTTCTATATAGATCAGATAAAATATAAAGTAAAAAGCAAACTGCAATGGTAAATAAATATTTTTATTTCCTCTTCGTCGATTTGAATTACATCAGCAGGTAATAGAGGTGTACCTGGAAATAGAAGGAGATCAATGAGATTCTATGTCAATTTTGAACAAAACAGGGATCAGCAACAGCAATAACAACAGGAGCAAATCAACAGATACAGCTTCAGCACACCAGATTTAAACCAACCAAATCGTAATCAAATGAATACACAGACTCATACAATACTCTCGCAGCAATTTAACCTCTAGAATCACAACAGAATTAATCCACAGTCTTCAATTTAAACTAATGAAACAGTGCAATTTTTGATTTTCTACTGTTTTTTGGTATTTTTGAATTTTGGAAATGAAGAATTTTCTAAAGGGAAGACTTAAATTGCAGAAATGTTTTCAAGAGGATTTCAGATTGCCCAAAGTTATTGAAAGAGGCCAATGGAGGCCTATTTATAGAGTTTGAAGGGAGGGAAATTCAAAACTTCAGAAATTATCCAATAGTCCCCCTTTTATTTCAATTGTATCCCTGTTCTTTATTAGTTAATCGATTATTACCCCTTATTTAAGCAGAATTACCCCTATTCTCCTATCTAGAACATTCTATTCTGCTGTATTTCCCCTTCTGCCCCCACTTCTATTCAGTATTCACTGAACTGCCCTTTTATTACGCCTATAATACCCCTAACTCGTAAGACTTATTACATTTGAAACCTTTGATATACCCCAAATTGCCCCTGAATTCAAGTCGTATTTACCAAATTCCCTACTACCTATTACCCTTTTACCCCTGACCTATTAGCTAATTTCAGGATCAAAATTAATCAGATACTAACAGCTATAACCAATCGAATCAAATTAAACTAACAATTCAATTCTAATAACAAACTAATAACAAAACAAAATTATCAACTTTCACAATCAAATTTAAGAACTAATGATAATCAGAATCGAAAACTTCTAAAAAAAAACAATCAAAAATCTAATCATTAGTTCTATTAAACTCTAATTTCTAATCAGATTACTTATTCAAATCCTATTTTAATATCAAATCTAATAGTATCAAAACATTAGCAGTTTTTATTTCAACGAACAAAGATCAGAATACCATATCATCAAGAATCAGAAACAAAAGAAAACAAACACATGCAAATAGTGTATAAACTAAGAAACAGAGAAACAAGAAGAAAAGGAAAAAAAAAGATAAGAAATAAAAACTTAGCTTTTTCGGAATTTTGTACTTTTCTTTCCTTCTTTCTTTTCTTTCTTTCTTCTTTTTTTTTTAGTTTAAAAGATTTTTTCCAAAACTTCAGGGCTTGAATATCGTCTTCTTGGATTTTTGGGTCACTGGCAGATCTTTGAGTTTTGGTTTGAATCCTTTTCGGTGATTTTTATGGTTTGAAAGTTTCAGAATGGGGCTAAGGACATAAAAAGGAAGCTATGGTGAGATTTTGGCATGACTTAAGTAATGTAGTGTTTGCCGGAACTAGGGTTCCGGCGACACTAAATTAGATATTCGAAAAAATCGGGACTTATTTGAGGGAAGCTGACGAGAAGGGTGGGATGAGGAGGCTGAGGTGGTTCTAGGGTGTTAATGGCGGGGTGATTGGCATGAGTGGTGTCTCCCGCCGGTAGAGTTCCGGCGGGGAGTGGAGAGAAATTAAGGGCGGCTAGGGTTTGGACGAGGAGGAAGAAAAGGTGAAATGAATATAGGGGTGTATATTATTGATATATTAAAAGGTCACTGATGATCCGTCGCCATTGGATTAGAAGAATCAACGGTTCAGATCCCTTGGGACTCAAAACGGCATCGTTTGATTAAATGAAAGGTCAGCCTCGTCCGTTGGATTGACTAAATGAACGGCCCAGATTATTGTTACAATATGCCATCGTTTTATTTATTAATGGTCTGTTATATATGACCTTTAGATCAAATATTTCAACGGTCCAGATCTCATTGCATTTAAACGGTGTCGTTTTGGATTCCCTGGGCAGACCGGGCAATGCTTTGGGCCTGGGCGGGTATTTATCTGTTTGGGCTACTAATTAGTCCAATTAGCCCAATTTTGTATTATATTTTCTTGTTTTTGTATTTTCTTTCTTTTGTGTTTTGTATTTATTTTCCCCCTTTTTTTTCTATTTTTTGTATTTATTTTTCTTATTTTATTTCTTGTATTTATTTTCTGATTTTGTTAAACTAATTAATTTCTAAAATTTATTTAATATCTATTTTATAGTAACACTTAAAAAATGCTTATTTTTATTTTCTTTTAATTTGTTTTAAAAATAAATTAATACTAAAAATTATAAAATTTAAAACCCTGATGCATATGCATATTTTTGTATTTTTAATGTGAATTATTATGCAACTAATTAATGCAAAAATGCCACAAATATCAACAAAAATTAAAATCATTTTGTTTGGATTTTTTAGGAATAATTTGCTTAGGGCAAAAATCACGTGCTCACATTACCATATAAATTAACACCAACATAGTTGGAACGCAGACAAGTAAAAATGTACTCAAACGAGGAAGGCGATGTCAGCTCAATAAATCATATCATTTTTGATGCACAATTTCCAGCATCTCAAACTCGATGTCTCATATCATAACCTCAATTACCAAACTTTTAGCACAACCCGTCACCTTATGCCCACATATTTCTATCTTATTTTATACAACAACGTTCTCATGTTACTCAGTTCATAGGGTCCATAACTAATGCAATTAAGATGTTCAAGGAGTCTGATTTACATAACATTAAGTAGAGTACAACTTCTAAACCAATTAGGAACTCAGCAAGAAAAGATGAAGTTATTTTTAGAAATTGTTTGAATAAAGAAAGTACCATTTTCAATTAAAGTACAACATCGAATTAATTATCATCTTTAACAAAATTAGTGGAAATTCCATTTTTAAGAATAATACAACCTCAGACGGTTTAAGAAAATTTAATTGAGTAACTAAATGAATTTAAGATGAAACAATTATTGAAATTTTAAAGTATTGAAAAATATATATATATAAATACGGCAAAGTATTGAAAACACAATGGGGTTCCTTCACAAAGGATCATAGTGGTAAAGGAATTTGAACAGTTAAAACACTTGAATTGGTAACAACAAATAAGCATAGCAAACAGAAAGTGCACAGCATCACCCTTCGTGCTTTTACTCTCGTTCTCACCATAAGAACTAATATTCACTTTTATTCTTTCTTTTTGAAGGTGTGCAACCCGATCCCATTTCAAATATTATCGTGGTGTTGTGCCACCCGATCCCATTTCAAATATTATCGTGGCGCTGTGCCACCCAATCCTAATTCATATATCACCATGGTGGCGTACCACCCGATCCCATTTCATATACCTTATTGCAGGCGTGCAACCCGCTCCCGTTTCATATATCTTGTTGTAGGCATGCAACCCACTCCCATTTCAAATATCACCGTTGCGGCGTGCCACCCGATCCTATTAACAAATCAACATCAATCATAAAAAAATTCCGGCAAGAGAACAAGAGTGTAACAACAACATCCCAGCAAGGGAACAATAGTATAGCAACAATATCCCGTCAAGGGAAACAATATCATAAGCAATAACATCCCAGTAAGGGAACAATAGTATAATAACAATAACGTCCCGACAATGGAATCAACAAGTACATAATAAAGGTCATGGAAAAACCAAGAAGCATGATAACCTTAACAAAACAACAAGACATAATAAGTACATGATAACTACACTAGTAACCACAACAATTGCATATGTAACATATCTGCATGAAGTCATAGAGGAACTCACAATCAAGAAGTATCAAAACAATAAGGAAAGCAATCACTTCAATTAAGGCAATTAAGGGTCAAGGTAACACATAAGAATTGGAGAAAAGCTAGCAACGTCATATGGATCATATAGAGGCAATTTAATCAATTAGAAAACCCAATCATAACGGGATACTCTCCACATAAGGACATAAGAACCCTAGAGGCAAATTTCCCACAAATAAGTCCGAGCACACACTCGTCACCTCGCATGCATGGATTACAATTAGCATACAAGACTCAATTCCTAAGGCGAAGTCCCCCACACAAGGTTAGGAAAGATACTTACCTTAATCCGGCCAATTCAATACTCAATTTAGCTTTTCCTTTACCAATTCATCAATGCTCGGCTCAATTTAGCCAAAAACGACTTGAATACATCAAACAATGCAAGAGAAAATAATTTTAATTGACAAAACTATGATTCTTATATAATTTGTAAAAAGTCAACTCCCCCGGGCCGTACCTTGGAACCTGACAAAATTTATTAAAACCGAACAGCCATTCCGATACGAGTTCACCCATATAAAAATTATCCAATTCCGATATCATTTGGTTATTCAAATCATCATTTTACATTTTTTAAAAAATTCACAATTTTCCTTTAGATTCTCATGAATTTGATGTTAAATCTAAGATATATTCACAAAATATAGTTGTAAATTGATTAGAGACACTTACCCAATGTTCTGGAAAAGTTTGGGTTTTTGGAAAATCGCCTATAGATGTTTAGGGTTTGAGAAAATTAAAAAATGGGTGAAAATCTCATCTAAAATCTCACTTAACAGACCTCAGATGTCACATTTTCGACCAGGGGTTCAAAATTGCGAACCCCTCGCAATTGCGAACAAGGCAGGGCTGGTAGAAGTCGCATTTGTGACAAAATGTTCGCATTTGCAAACTAGGCATCGCAACTGCGATGAAAAGGTTCCCATTTGCGACCACAGCAGAAACCCGCAATTTTTTCCAACACAAAAATGAGCATAACTTCCTTATACATTGTCCAAATTCAATTATTCTTTTTCCTATGGCTCCGTAATTTCGATACGGATCTAATGGTTCAATAAAAACTGAATTTGGATCTCATTTACTCAATGTGACATCATTTGTTTCTTGAATAAATGAGGATGAAGCATCCAAAAACAAGCACAATATAACTTAAACCTATATGAAACTCACCCAAGCCCATCATACGGACTTGCTCGTGCGATCAAATCATCAAAATAACATTAAAAACTATGAATTTAACCTCAAAACTCATGATTTTCTAACTTTTCAACTGGATGTCCAAATTACATCAAATCAATTTCGATTCTCACCAAATTTCACATATAGGACTTAAATATCATAAAAAAAACTTGTACCAAGCTCCGAAACCAAAATACCAGCCCGATACCAACAAGTTCAAACATTATTTTATTTCTTTATTTCCTTTAAAAACCAACACAATAATTTTCTTCAAAAAATATTTTCTAAGGCTAGGGACCTCGGAATTCAATTCCGCCTAAGTCTTATATTTTAGCGTGGACCTCTTGAGATTGTCGGAACACAAATCCGAGTCCGGTTACCAAAAATGTTGATCAAAGTTAATTAAAACTAAATTTTAACTCTAGAAATTACTAAATTTTTCATATTTTCACATAAAAGCTTTTCGGTTTCACGCCCCAACTGCGCACGCAAATCGATACACATAATATTAAGCTACTCGTGGCCCTAAACTGTCAAACCGGATGCAATTGCTCAAAATGACCAGTTGGGTCGTTAAATTCTCCTCCATTTAAACATATGTTCGTCCTCGAACGTGCCCGAAGTCATTCCAAGGACATCGAACCACTGCATGAGCTCCTCATACATGTACCCAGGGGTGATTCCCCATCATCCAACCTATGCCAAACTGAGAATGCAACTTAACTGAAGGTCTCATCTCTTCCTTAATCCATAACCTTAGAACAGAACCCAAACCTCAACATCTGAAATTCGTCATAGGACCCGAATCCCGATCATCACACTACATGAACCTGAACGAGCTGAATCGAGCCAAAATTCCAATCCAGGATACAATCACATGTTGCTCCACACAACTCAAATGCCCGAAGCATTATCCTCTGACCACCATAGCTGCTCAATAACATCTAGGATGCCGGCAATATACTTCACATTGAATAAAACCTTGTTCTGGACTTCCACAACACTACCCATGATAAAGCGAATGCGGAAACTCATAGCCGCCCATGAAGTCAACAAGTCACGAAGCTCTCTCGCCCGCCAAGGGCCAATACCCAAATCTTAGTAGAAACACCCTTTCTTCCAAACACTCCCCACCCCTAATACCATAGCACTAATCTCAGGTCTAAGAACCTTATCTCATCCAAACAAGCAATCCAACTAACAATTCATCACAGAACCATACATATCCTTACACTACACAATTCGTACACCAAATCAGCAATAACTCAACTATGCAACACAAATAAAGGAAAACAAAGTAGAAAAATTATCTAACAAGTACAACATATGTGACAACAAAAGTATAGGTTTTTTATCAAATCATCCCACAGAGGGAATACACGACACAAGATAAACGCAAGGAAAGGGTATCCCACATAACATCCGCTGCAGCGTGCAGCCCGCTCCCAAATACTCATCGAGACAAAATTCTTCGGCTCACTGATCATATGAATACTGATATCAAGTACAACAGAGTGAAAAATTAAAACTGTGGGAAAAGTGAATAGAAGTAATAAGACATAAAAGGAACAAGCACAGCTGAGGTGCAATGAGCAATTAACATCACTAGGGCTATCTCACCCACATCGCCATAAGGCTTGAACAGAATTACAACATGCATGGAGAATAATTATACCGTCTCACAGCTCATCACAACCTAAGAAAGAAGCACATAACATAGGCCAAAGGCACAAATAATATCTATTCTGCCTGATAACATAACCAAAATGGCAATCTCACAGGAGCACACAAACTTAACCTGATACAAGATGCATATTCTCATTGAGCTTTCACATTGCCTTAATTATAATATTGATCCTTCCCAATTAGATAAATATGCTTCAAAATGATCCACAACAACTCGTCAATAATACATGCTATTAATCATCCCATTCTCAACATTTCTTTAAAATTTGCAAACAGGAAATAGTCCATATATGAGGGCATCTAGCCCTAAATCTTAGGAATACCAAAATTTACATACTCGATTCACCTACGCAAATCAAATGGCTGATATATCACTCACACCTTATCATACTGCTGAAGGACTCACATAAAACTTCTAGCTGCGTAACAAAACATGGACCTTGAAATCCTCAAAACCCAGTAATCACCATGCTACTAGCCATGCACCCGCAAACCAAAACTAAAGGTCTTTTCCAAAAGTGCACACTCTTCACATATGATAGCCAACATGCCACACTCTAATAATTCCAGATACTGATCCACGAGAAAATCGCAATGTACCACATACTCCTTATGCCCATATTAGACAGTCAACTCAAGCCGTTGCCAAACCACCGAGAACCCTTCGAGGTCCGCCCGCACGCAACTAAGCCATCAGAACTGAACCTCCCCAACTCAACCATGTCATACAGACCATCCAATCCAATAGTGTAGCCACAAATGCCAGTAGAGAATTCCTATTCAAGGGACCAATCACTTCATCTTTATGATTAGCCAACACCACAGAGCTAACCCATTTCATCGGATAGTATATACGCAATAATCCTAATCAAATTCCTAACATTTGCCCGTGCAAGATCTCGGACCTTAGTCATATACAAATTCCGAGAACCTACCAATACCATGCAGACATATACCTCAGGCCAAAACTGACGTAAGTCTGACTATGCATTCTAAATGCCACTGATGGACTCCTCCACTTAGCATAAAGCCAACGTCTGATGATCCGCAGAGCTAACTTTCACAACTCGTACAACACAAATCACAATGTACTACAATACTGCTAACTATCCTCAATCAACACCCACCATGCTTCCATTGTGCCTCTATATAAATAACTGAATAGTATCTCAAAACCTTTGTGTTTCTAGTCTGGACGACACGTTGAGAAAATGTAAGAGCATCCCTAACTCCCATGTAGTCGGTATGTATCATCACGAACCACTGGCGCATAGCGGACACCGAGAGCGTAATATCACATACGAGTGGATGTAAAGAAATATAAGTTATATGCTTCGAGATGAATCAAATCGCACGATAAAGAATGAAAGAAGTGAGATTGTCCTAACAGATTTATAGCCCCTCGAAGATAATTACAGACGTCTCTGTACCGATCCGCAAGACTCTACTAAACCTGCTTATGACTCGTAACACCTATGAACCTAGAGCTCTGATACCAACATGTCACGACCCAAAACTCCCTCCGAATGAGTCGTGATGGAACCTAGTCCCTAAACTAGGTAAGACTAACATTAATTGAGATAACATTTATATTTGCTAATTTAATTTAAATAACACTTAACAATTTACAATTTCCAAAAATCGGAGGTACAAGTCACAAGCCTTTCTAAGAGTAGTTATACAAAATAAATCCATCACTGCTCCGAAACAAAAGGACCAAATGGAAATAAGCACAAATGAAGGTGACTCTGAGGCCTGCGAACGTTGCAGCAAGTTTACCTTAAGTCTCCACTGCAACGACCCGCACAGCTACTACCGATCAAATACATGGATCTGTACACAAAAATGTACAGAACTGTAGTATGATCACACCACGGTGGTGCCCAGTAAGTATGAAGACTAACCTCGATGGGATAGTGATAAGGAATAGTCCAACCCGCATAGCTACACCTGAATTTGCAGGTGTGCAACCCGCTCCCATTTCAAATATCATAGTGGCGGCGTGCCACCCGATCCCATTTACAAATCAATACCAATCATAAAAGAGTCCTGGGAAGGGAACAAGAGTATAAAAACAACATCCCGGCAAGGGAGACAAGATCGTGAACAACAACATCCCTGCAAGGGAACAATAGTATAGCAACAATATCCCGGCAAGGAAAATAATATCATTAGAAATAACATCCCAGCAACAGAACAATAGTATAACAACAATATCCCGGCAAGGAAAACAATATCCTAAGCAATTATGTCCCGGTAAGGGAATCAACAAGTACATAAAAATGGTCACGGAAAACCAAGAAGCATTATAACATCAACAAAACAACAAGACATAATAAGCATGTGATAACTACACCGATAACCACAACAATTGGACATGTAACATATTTGCACGAAATCATAGAGGAACTTAGAATCAAGAAATATCAAAACCAATAAGGAAGTCAATCACTTCAATTAAGGCAATTAAGGGTCAAGTAACACGTAAAAATTGGAGGAAAGCTAGTGACGTCATATGGAGCATATAGAGGCATTTTATGCAATTAAGAAACCCAATCATAACGGGATACTCTCCACATAAGGACCTAAGAACCCTAGAGGAAAATTCCCTACAAATAATTCCGAGCACACACTCGTCACCTAGAACACATGGACTACAATTAGCATAGAAGACTCAATTCCTAAGGCGAAGTCCCACACACAAGGTTAAGCAAGATACTTACCTCAATCCGGCCAATTCAATACTCAATTTAGCTTTTCCTTTACAAATTCATCAACGCTCGGCTCAATCTAGCCAAAAACGACTTGAATACATCAAACAATGCAAGAGAAAACAATTTTAATTGACAAAACTATGATTCTTATACAATTTGGTAAAAGTCAAGAAAAGTCAACTCCCCGGACCCGCACTTCAGAACCCGACAAAATTTACAAACACCAATTCCGATATGAGCTCACCCATATAAAAATTATCCAATTCCGATACCATTTGGTCATTCAAATCATCATTTTACATTTTTGAAAAATTTCACAATTCTTCCCATGTTTTCCTTTAGATTCTCATGAATTTGATGTTAAATCTAAGATATAATCACAAAATATAGTTGGATATTGATTAGAGGCATTTACCCAATGTTTTGGAGAAGTTTGGATTTTTGGAAAGTCGCCTATAGTGGTTTAGGGTTTCAGAAAATTAAAATATGGGTGAAAATCCCCTCTAAAATCTCACTTAACAAGCCTCAGAAGTCGCATTTGCGACCCAGGGTTCGCAATTGCGAATAAGGAAGGGCTGTTAAAAGTCACATTTATGACAAAAAGTTTGCATTTTCAAACTAGGCATCGCAATTGCAATGAAAAGATTCCCATCGACCACACCAGAAATTAACAATTTTTCCCGTCACGAAAATGAACATAACTTCCTCATATGTTGTCCAAATTTGATGGTTCTTTTTCCTATGGCTCCATAATTTTGATACGGATATAATGGTTCAATAAGAACTTAATTTGGATCTCATTTTCTAAATATGACATCATTTTTTTTCTTGAATAAACGACGATGAAGCATCCAAAAACAAGCACAATATAACTTAAACCTATTCGAAACTCACCCAAGCCCTCGGGGCTCCAAACCAAACATGCATGCAAGTCTAAAAATATCATACGAACTTGATCGGGCAATCAAATCATCAAAATAACATCAAAAATTATGAATTTAATCTCAAAACTCATGATTTTCTATCTTTTCAACCGGACGTCCAAATCACGTCAAATCAATTCCAATTCTCATCAAATCACAGATAGGACTTAATATCATAACAAACTTGTACCAGGCTCCGGAAAAAAAATACGGGCCCGATACCTACGAGTTTAAACATTAATTCATTTCTTTATTTTCTTTAAAAACCAGCACAATAATTTTCTTTGAAAAATTATTTTCTAAGGCTAGGGACATCAAAATTCAATTCCGGGCAAATTTCCAAGTCCCATATTTTACCGCTGACCTCTCGGGATATTCAAAAAATAGATCCGGATCCGTTTACCAAAAATGTTGACCAAAGTCAACTAAAAACTAAATTTTAACTCTAGAAATTTCTATATTTTTCATATTTTCACATAAAAGCTTTCCGGTTTTACGCCCGTACTGCGAGCGCAAATCGATACACATAATATTAAGCTACTCGTGACCTTAAGCTGCCAAACTGGCGCAATTGCTGAAAATGACCAATTGGGTCGTTAGAGTATTCCACACACACACACACACACACACATATATATATATATATGACCTTAAGCTGCCAAACCGGCGCAATTGCTGAAAACGACCAATTGGGTCGTTAGAGTATTCCCCACACACACACACACACACATACATACATATATATATATATATATATATATATATATATATATATATATATATATATATATATATATATATATATATATATATATA
>MU704180.1:24785-51655 GCA_026770625.1 Nicotiana glauca
ACACACACACACACATATATATATATATATATATATATATATATATATATATATATATATATATATATATATATATATATATTGTCACATATGTTATTCACGTAATTTGGTAGTTTATTGATAGATGTTATTCATGACCTACCCCTATTTCATGTTTATATCTTAGACTTATGCTTAGGGGTGTTCGATTGGTAGGACTCGGACACTCGTCATGGCCCGTCGGTTTGGGTCGTGACAGGATGCTCTTGGGACCCCCTCCAATCATTCCAACCAATCCCAAAATATAACACGGATCTACTCGCGCTATTAAATCACACAAAAAAATATCAAAACCATGAATCACACATCAATTCAAGCCTAAGGAACTAATCAAAATTTCCAAATTCAAACCTACGTCGAACATGCCTAGACGATTCGGAATGACCTCAAATTTTGCATACAAGTGCCAAATGACACAACAGACCTATTGCAACTCCTAGAAAAACAATCTGATCTTGGTATCTACAAAGTCAACTCCCGATCAAACTTATGAACCTTCCAAACCTTCAACTTTCCAACTTTTGCCAATTCAAGCCAAAATAACCTAGGAACCTCTAAATCCAAATCTGGGCATATGCCTAAGTCCAAAATCACCATACAGGCCTATTGGAACCATCAAAAAATTATTTCGGGGTCGTCTACACAAAATTCAAACTCCGGTCAACTCTTACAATGAAATCCTCCAACCAATGGGCTAAGTGTCTCAATTCAATCTAAAACTTCTCCAAAACCAACACAGTCGCCCCCGAAAGTCATATAATCACAAATATACATATGTAAAACATCAAGTAGGGGATCATTATAAGAACGTCCATCCTTCACCTTCATTTCTTTATGTCTTGTGAATTATTGTCACGTCAATAAATAAGTATTCCTTCAATCCCAATTTAGTGGTGCTTTTTCCTATTAGTCTGTCACAAAAAGAATGTCATCTTTTTATTTTTAAAAATCATGTAACTTATAATTTGCCTTTTACTGTAAAGAGATAATTTATAGCCACACAAATAATTAAGGCTTGTGGTAGATCATATATTTCAAAAGTCTTCTATATTTTCTTAAACTTTATAATTAGTCAAATGATGCCACATAAATTGGGAGGACGTAATTAAACGAAGGAAATCGCGTTAAGAGCTTGTTTGGACATAAGAAATTTTTTCCTTTTTTTGAAATCAGCATTTGGTCACAAAATTTTTAATTTTCACTTAAAAATACATTTTGAAAATTTTCAAAATTTTGAAAAACTCCAATTTTACCTCAAAAAATATGAGTAAAAATTAAAGATAATTTGTGGTTTTAAATATATGTGATTTATTCCAATACTAGTGAATGTACAAATAATATTAAGCTTAAATAAGAAGAATTGATGAACCAAACCACTGTTGTTAGAACAATAAGGACCTCGAGCTCGACTATCCCAGGGGCCTCCAGGTGATCTAAGAGCAATAAAGTATGAACAATAAAGTAAAGACAATAAAGTTGAAGAATAATTGTTGAGCACGGTAAACAAGGAAAGCAGAGTAGAATGCTCTATTGCAGTGAATGAGTTGCCCCTTACAAATGATTGGGGTCCCCTTTATATAGGAGGGAGAAAATCCTAATATAGTACATTTCCAGTTATGATAAAGAATTCTATTGGTAAAGTTGTATAACAACCTAGTACAGACTTGCACTATTTTGTACAAATCTTATCCTGTAATTTATGCGCTGACCCACGTGTTCTTGAGGAATTCCCGCTCTTTCTTGAGTGCCCTCAAAATTATACTGCGCTCGAGGCAAGTCATGATGGGTCCCCGATTAGCTTCTCGAGGTGCGATCATCCCGGCCTGGCTTGATTCTTAATTCAAGCTTCTAGAATTCGGACTCGGAGTGTAATCCAGTCCTCGAAAACGAGCTCTCCAATTTCTACCGTATATAGATAATCTCTGCTTCTCTTAGAATTAAATAATATAAAACAATTTGGATTCCCGAAGTCCTTAGTGATGATGTCATCATCGTAATGCAAGCGTTCGAAGTGACCAAAATGTCTCGTCAGGCCACCTCCCTAAAAACATTGAATGCATGCAAGTATTGGTCGGCCACTAATCCCGCCGAAACGACATTGACCTTCAATGAATATGAGGCAATTTCTCTAAGCAAAGAAATTTACGCTTTCTTCAAATCTTTCCCATCTTCATCTCTTTCTCCAATCACTCACTTCCTCTGCCTTTTTAAGCGTCGGAATAATGCCAAGCTCTTGCCGAAAATACAACATCCCTGTGCACCCCGCATTATTTAGCTTACAACCATGGCCAAAACATCCAAGACGGTCCCCAAAAAGGATAAAGCATCATCTTCCTGTTCCTCCTGGCCAGCCAAATTGGTGGTGCCGCCAACACTTGAGGAAATCACCCCCCGTAACTACATCATTAAGAAGAACTTCGGTATCTATAATCATCCCGATGTCATAGGCTGATGCGATCATGTATCTCGATATATTAGCTTGATAATGAAGAAGCTTACCAAGGATGTAAAGAAGGAATGTTGTTGGGGAGACGAGGTTAAGGTTCAGATCCCGAGCCCTGATGAAAGCATTACTACCCACAAGGAGGGGTTTTTAAGAGTTTACACTTACCCCTTCACACGGGGTCCCCTCGATCTGGTGGTGATCGACTTCTGCTAAATATACGAAGTCACCCTCCGTCAAATTCACCCTTCCTTTTGGTGTATGGTAATCATGTTGTGGTATTTTTCTAAAAAGGCCAAAAGTTTGAAATTCACCCTCAACCACCTGGTTCGATTGTATCGACCCTAGTTATTTCGAGGGCTCATCAAGCTGAAACATTGAACAACAAAATCCTTTTTTTCCAGTACCGACGAACCCAAAGATCAGGGTTGGAAGAGCCCATTTATTAAAGTAAAAACTTCGTACGTCATCCCCGAGGATAAAATGTTGTTCCCATATAGGTGGAACTTTAACCGAAATTGGAGTTCGTATTCCTTGTATCTAATTATATTCTTTCATATTCCATATCGATTCTATCTTTCTTTTGGTAGCCAATGCCCAGGGTGCCCCCAATGGTGCTCGACCTCGAGGATTAGGTCCAAATGTTAACTACCACTTCTTCCTACGATGAGCGCAAGTGGTGTGAATTAGAGAAGGGCCGGTGGGAGGCCAAGAACCATGGTAAGTGCCTTTCTGTAGTTTCAACATTTTCCATACATTTGGAGGCATTTTTACTTACTCATGCTTGCCTATGAAGACCTTGCGATGCGTCCGAGATGAGGTCGGCTCCACCTGGGGAAAGACCAAACCTTCAAATCTGAAGTCCGAGAAGGACAATAAAAGTAAAAAGGGTCTCGAAACCCGAAGAGCCTCAAGACAAGAAAACCCCCGCTCGAAGGCTGCAGAAAAGATTTGCTCAAATGGGCTCAGACTCGGTCCATGACTCCCCGGATGATAAATAAAGTGATGATGAAGAGTCGGCATTGGTGACTCAAACCAGGAAGCCATTCGAGGTTGCTAAGCCTTGCGAATCGGAAACCTCGTCCTATGGTGAGGATGCCCTGAAGGAAGAAATGGGCAAGGCCCCTACATCCCCAGAGGTAGAGATTGTTCCTCCACCTTCCATAATTATATTGGAGGGGGTAAATACTGAGACCCCCAATGATAATGAGAACGCCCCGAGTGAAGAGCTCGGGGTCACAACAACGGGTCACTCCCTTTCATTACCAACTTATTCTGAGGGGGCAATTAAAAAAGAGAATGTTATGCGTATGCTCGACATAAATAAGGTTATCGAGGATGATCCTTTTCAGGGTTTCTACGCTGGGATTGAGGATTCCAATGACTTTAATGATGCATCCTCCATTTTCGAAGAGGCTCGAGATCTCCTTTCCTGGGTAAGGACTTGCCCTTTTTATTGTAAAAAAAAATTTCTTTCTATTTTTTCGAATGATATGTCTCCATTTCATATGTAGATCGTTGCAAAGTTTAGAGCTGAATTGAGCCAATGCAAGAGCCAGCACAAAAAATTTTCAAGCGAAAAGAAAGCCTTGAGGCTTCTGTGTAGACAGAAGGAAAAGGAGCTTAAGGATCTCCGAACCGCATTGGCCAAAGCTCAAAAAAGCGAGTCCGAGCTAGATGAGTAGGTAACTGTGATTTTAACAAAGTTCAGCCTTCTTGGCCCTACTTCGGAGTCTAATTGTCATGACCCATTTCCATAATAGGTCATGAAGGCGCCCAACACCATTGCCGGGCAAGCCAAGTGCGGAAAACATTTCTAACTTTTTATGTTAATATTATCAAATTTAAGTGAGATAAATACTCCAATTGGATTCAAAGCCAAAAGGGATAGATAATGTAAGTAGCATAATAATACAACCCAAAATAAGTCTACTAATGTGTGTGCCAGAACCTGGTATCACAAGCTACGGGCAGCTAGTAGAATATATACCAAAAGAATATCATACTAACCTACTGTCTGAATCAGGATAGACAGAAAATAAAAGTACAAAGGAAATACTTCTTCGGTTGCGGGTCGGCATGGAGGAAAAACAGCTCACCGTAGAAGTCCCGAGTCCGCTCACGGGTGCGCACCAGAATGATAACCAGATCCACCTGCCTCAGATCCTGTACATTTAAGTATAGAAGTGTAGCATGAGCACATAAACAACATGTTCCCAGTAAGTATCCCATCTAATCTCGAAGAATTAGAGATGAGAGGTCGACTCGATACTTACTAAGGTGAAGTAAAATGAGGAGAATTTATAATAAGCAGAAATAGCTCAAATCATAAGGATTCGTAAGTATAAAACAACAATTCTTCCTTTAGTTTTTCATCATGAGTGTCCATTTATATATTTAAGCAAATATGAAGTCTAACCCACAATAAAATACCAAATAAGTCATGCACTGATAATCACCGAGGAATGTACGGTCCGATCCAACATAAAAGTAAATTGTGCACTTCCGAGGGTCGAACGGCTCGAACCATGAAGTCTGCCAAAAATTGAGACTTGATAGAGATTTGAGGCTGATACTCAATATCATATTCTCCAAGTTCGATGGCCCATTTGGCCAATTTTCCTGATAATTCAGGATTATGGAAGACATTTCGAAGTGGATTGGTAGTTAATACACATATAGGATGCCATTGAAAATACGGTTTTAATTTCCTAGATGCGCTTATTAGTGCAAGAGCTAACTTTTCCAAATGCAGGTACCTGGTTTCAGCATCTCCTAGGGTCTGACTCACATAATAGACAGGAAATTATATACCTTGCTCTTCTCGAACCAAAACGCCACTTACCGCTACCTCAGACATGGCTAGATACAAGTTGAGTGTTTCATCCTCCTACGGAGTATGGAGCAGGGGCGGGCTTGAGAGATATCATTTCAATTCTTCCAAGGCTTGTCGGCACTCCGAAGTACATGTGAATTTGTTCTTATTTTTGAGTAGGGAAAAGAAAAGATGGCTTCGATATGGTGACCTCGAGATAAATCGACCTGGGGCAGCTATCTATTCGGTCAGCCATTGTACGGCTTTCACATTGTTCACTATGGTGATTTCCTCAATGGATTTGATTTTATCGGGGTTGATCTCGATACCTTCGATACCATGAAACCCAAAAACTTGGCTGAGTTGACTCCAAAAGCGCATTTCTCGGGGTTGAGCTTCATGTTGTACTTTCTTAGGATATTGAACGTCACCTGCAAAATAAACTTCCATGGATTTTCCTATTTGATGTTCAGACATCTTATTAACTAGGCGTTGATATATGGCCCCTGTATTTTTTAGCCCGAATGGAATTATGTTATAACAATACGTACCATATTTCGTGATGAATGAAGTCTTTTCCTTGTCCTTCAGGTTCATTTGAATTTGGTTGTACCCGGAGCAGGCATCGAGAAAAGTAAGGATCTCGTGGCCGGCCAGAGCATCGATAAAACGATCGATGTTGGGCAATGGGAAAGAATCATTAGGGATGCTTTATTCAAATCTTTGTAATCTACACACATTCTAAGTTTATTTCCCTTTTGTAGGGACTACCACTAAATTAGCTAGCCATTCGGGATATTTTACTTCCCTGGTGGATCCTATTTGGCGAAGTTTGGTTACCTCTTCTTTGATTAATGCATTCTTTACCTCGGACTGAGGTCTCCTTTTTTGCTTCACCGGTTTAAATCTGGGATCGATAATTAGTCAATGGTTAGTTATCTTCTGTGGGATCCCTGTTATATCTAAGTGGGACCAGGCAAAGAAATCAATATTATCGATAAGAAACTGAATGATTTTTTTCCTGAGTTTGGGGGTTACCCTCGTCCCTGGGTATACCTTTCGTTCTGGAAGATGCTCGACTAATATGTCCTGCCCGAGTTATTCGACCGTGGACTTTGTCGCATCTGATTCCTCGGGGGCAACGACGGCTCGAGGGATGAGGAAATATTCTTCTTCGTCCTCAGCCACCTGTTCACCGAACACCTATCCCACGGGCTCAACCGAGGGCATGGGTTGTGATTGCTATTTGACCGTGTGTTCGTCCTTCAACTCTTCCGATATGGATGGTGACGACACTGGTGCCTATTTGCGCACTGCAAACATATCCTTAGCTTCATCTTGCTCTCTATATATTGTTTTCACGCCATCCTTTTGTAAGGCCCCGAAAAATTTCGCTAAGAAAATTGTGCTTCATGATGCTATATAAGCTAATTATGATATTTTATGTGCTATTAACATAGTGGACATCAATTTTAATTGGTAAATAAGTTTACAAGTGTTGTGTTAAGTAATTTGGGTTCCAAGTAAGGGCCTAAGTCCAAGTCAAATTGGAAAATTTCATAACAGGCTAAAATTTCAAATAGATTCGCACAAGGCTCCACTTTGAACGAGCATATCTAAATATTTATGAGGTTTATATGATGAAAAACCTATCATATGAAAGGTCTTTGAGTCTAGTTTCCAACGCTTCAAACCGTTCATCATTTGGACATTCCTACACAAAGTTATGACAAAATTACCAAAGGCTGGAAAAAATGCGATACTGTGTTAGATTTGCGATCTCAATGTCCATTATGCGGTCCGCATTTTTGATCTGTGGTCGCAAATTGGACCAGTGTAGCCCAGTTTTGGACGCTGATTTTGCGGTGCATTATACGGCCAGCATTCGCGTTCTGCGGTCCATTCTGCTATAGCAGACTTGACATCGGAGGGTTAATTTTCTAATTTTTATAACCCGACCCATTTTAATATATAGCCTTTGGGGCTTCATTTGGGGTCATTTTCTACTGATTTTTGAGAGGTGAGAGCATTTTTAGAGAGAGAAGGAGGAGCCCAACATTTAAATCATCCAAATCTTACATCAATCTTCAAGAATCAAAGAACCCAATCACAAGTTCTTCATCTAAAAGCTAAGATTCCATACCCTAGGGTTTAATTTCGAGTTTGGGGTATAAGATGAGTTATTGAGGTATGATTCATGGATGTATTAGTATTTTGTATACATGCATGTACAACTTAGGTTTATGGGAGGATTATTGAACATAAATAAGTAAAGATTGGGTCAGGGAATGAAGAAAATCTTGAAAAGGGGATTTGAAATCAAGATGCTCAACTAGTATTTGATAAAATGCTCAAATGAGCTAGAATTATGAATATCTTCCTAATTTGTGTTCAATTTTGCTATGTCCCCAAAATAGATTGAAGTTTCTAGAATTTTCGGAATATCGTAGTAATTAAAGGAAAGCTCAAGAAATGTATGTATAGCTAAAACTCCCTTTTCTTATATATTGAGCTCCCATGGTGCCTCTGCATATGTTGTAAGTACGTAATTTGATTTATGTAGTATTCATTATTTCAAAGGATTTGGGTGTTGCAAGAACATATGTGAAAGATGGACCTCAATGTGTTTAATATGTTATTCTTGATAAATGAGGATATGTGAAAAATGGGAACTATGTGCTAAAATGCCTAGACTTCAAGTCAAGTTTAAATTGAGATTGTTATACCAATCTATATGAAATCCTCTATGTGTAGATATGTTTAAAGTAATCAAATGAATTTGGGAATAGAGTATGGGCAACGTGCCGAGAACTTGAATTATAATTGTACCTGGTGATGTCTATGACATGTGGAAATATGAAACAAATTATGAAATAAGCCTCGACTTTGCTTTCAATAAATGACTTAAATAACAAAGTGCCTAAAGGCTTTATACACAATTTATGCCATAAGTGGTTATTCGAGACAATGTCTTGCCTTGTGAGTACATCCAATGTGATTCGAGTTGTTACGTACTTCGATGTTGAAATTGTATATTTTCATGATTGGAAAAGAATAATTCAAGAATAATTGATGTAATTGCTTTCTTATGCCTTTGATGTGTTTTTATTACGGGTTGGTGTATCCCCTCTATTGATTTGGAAGAATCCATTGTGTTTAAGGTTCCATTGTCAATAAACTTGAGGTGTATGATTTCTAAGATATTGTATATGCCGAGGATTCATGGTTCCTCTCATATGTATTTGACATCTTGAATTAAATGGCTTGTTGTTGAAATTGATATTGACACGAAATATGTGGAAATGATGTGAAATGAGGGAAATAAGAGATTGAGTTATGAAATGTGGCCTAGTGCTAAGTATGTTGTAATGATTGTGGCCCCATGTGCCGATTAATTGATATGTGAACCTATGGACGGGCTATGAAACGCATAGGTGTATAATATAATATGTGGAACCTATAGACGGGCTATGGAATGCATAGATGTATAATATAATATGTGGGACCTATGGACGGGCTATGAAATGCATAGGTGTATAATATAATATGTGGGACTTATGGGCGGGCTATGAAATGCATAGGTGTATAATATAATATGTGGGACCTATGGACATGCTATGAAACGCATAGGTGTATAATATAATATGATGTGTGAATCCTATGGACGGACTATGAAATGCATAGGTGTATAATATGATATGTGAACCCTATGGACGGGCTATGAAACGCATAGGTGTATAATATGATATGTGAACTCAATGGACAGGCTATGAAACACAACCTAGAGGTATGGAAATTTATGTGAAAGCTATGTGATCCCTTTTATTTGATAATCTTGTGATCATTTAAAGTGTTTGAGTTCCACTTGTGATTTCTTTATTCTTGTTTGATAGTTCCTTCTAATTAGATGGTATTTAGTTACACATACTAGTGCTATTCAATGGCACTAACGTCCCTTTTGCCGGGGGCGCTACATTCGTGTTATAATTGTAGGTGGTTCCATAGTAGGCAGTGTTGATTGCAGCCAGTGACGCATCTTCCTTTCAGCTAAGTTGGTGAGCCCTACTTCATTTCGAGGCCCTGTACGATTGTTTATCATGTACTTTGTATTTAGAGGTATAGCTGGAGCGTTGTTGCCGGTTTTTCCATATTATTCTTCAGTTATATTTAGAGGCTCTGTAGACTATTGTGGGTGGTGGTTGATGTTAGGAGTCCGGGCTAGAAATGTTGGTACTTGATAAGCATGTTTTTCATTAAATTTGTAAACTTCTAATATTTTGAAATCTAAATGAAGCCATTAGCAAGAATGAAATGAGGGTTTCTAACGACAGATTTCTTTGCGTTTTATTAAATGGGATAATATCCCCTCTTTACTTAAGAACTAGTTTGGGTAGAATGAAACATAGCATGCTTGCTCAGTCGGGTTTACTCGATTGAGCGCCGGTCGCGCTCCTCGAATTTTGGGGCATGACACCTTTGTTGGGAACTTCATCATCTGATGAAGGGTTGATTGCACTGCTCTCATGTTGTGAATCCACGGCCTTCCAAGCAAAGCATTATACCTCATGTCACCTTCGATGACATGAAATTTGGTGTCTTGTATGCTTCCGGCCACGTTGACTAGGAGGATGATTTATCCCTATGTTGTTTTACTTTCCATGTTAAAGCCATTCAAGACACGAGATGCCAGTATGATTTGAACGAGCAGCACGAGCTGCTCTACGACCCTTGACCTGATTATATTTTTCTGAACTACCTAGATCCACGAGAATACGTTTAACTTGAACTTTATTTAAAAGGATAGAAATTACCAGTGCATCATTGTGAGGCTCAGATAAGGCCTCGATGTCTTCCTCGTTGAATGTGAGGGTGTCCTCGGGCATGTAATCCCGAGTCCATTTCTCCCTTGTGATGGATACTTTGGTATATTTGAATATAGGTCCCTGTGGGACATCGACTCACCGAATGACATGTTGAGGTTATTTAAGTTCATTCTTCCTGCCTGCATCTCTCTCCCTGAAGTTATTCTTAGCCCGATCACTTAGGAATTCTCAAAGATGGCCCTTATTGAATAACCAAACCACTTCCTCCACTAGCTGCCTGCAGTCCTCCATTCTATGACCATGTGTACCATGATACTTACATATTAAGTTTGGGTTCTTTTGGGAGGGATCGGTCTGTATTGGCCTGAGCCACTTTGTATATTAGATTCTACCAATAGCTGAGACGATCTCTGATGCATCTATGCTGAAGTAGTACTTTGATAATCGAGGGACCCTTGGCGGGGTCAACAGTCTTATCAAACCCGTTCTTGCTCATGAGTCCTCGAGAACTTTGACCTCGATCACTTCTTCAATCGTTCTAAGAGGTGTAATGGCTCAGGCCATTGTTTCTTCGATCGATATATGGTTGATACTGTTCTTTGTTGAATCTTGATCCCCGGTCTATGTCCCTCGGGGGCTTGGCTATGAATTTGTTAGGATGAACTGAGCATGAGGGGGCTCCCAACTATCGTTGTAGGTCCTAATTTTTTACTGATAACGATTGTGCACATCTGACCATGTCATAGCTGGATATTCGATCAAGTTCTGCTTCAGCTGTCGAATGTAATCGAGCTTCTTTCATTCAAACCCTGCATAAAGGCCTGAACTGCCCAATCATCGAAGATCGGTGGTAATTGTATTCTTTCCATCTAAAACTGGGACACGAACTCCCTTAGCATCTCGCCATCCCTTTGTTTTATTTTGAAGATGTCCGATTTTCTTATAGTCACCTTTATGCCCCGTCGTGTGCTTTCACGAAGGTGTCCGCCAACATAGCAAATGAATTAATAGAGTTAGGAGCTAAGTTGTGATACCAGATCATAGCTTCTTTTAATAGTGTTTCCCAAACTTTTTTAGTAATACTGACTCGATTTCATTGTCATTCAAATCATTTCCTTTGATTCCACAAGTGTATGATGTAATATGTTCGTTAGGATCAGTTGTTCCATTATATTTTGGTATATCGAGCATGCGAAACTTTTTAGGAATGGGCATTGGAGTCGCACTTGGGGGAGAAAGGTTTTTGTATGAATTTTTTGGCATCTAGACCTTTCAAAACTGGAGGTGCTCCCGGTATCTGGTCTACCCGGGAGTTGTAAGTTTCCATCTTCTTATCTTTGTCTTCTATCTTCTTTTCTCCTAACTCGATCCTTTTAGTCAGTTCCTTGAAAAATTTTATGATTCTGGGGTCAGTCCCGGAGCCTCTTTCATTGGGCTTTTCAAGCGCTGGTTCACCATGCCGGGCATTCATTGGTTCGGCAATATTTGGATTTCTGTTCTGACTCTAAAGTTGAGAGATGGAGATGCTAAGCTTGCACCATCTCAAATATCACTTGGACATTGACTTCTCTTTCTTCCATTCCTTGCGTTTCCTGGCTTCCGGCTCGGGCTTCCCTGTGTGCATTCCTTACGAGGTTTGTGCCTGCGTCCGTGTTTAGAGCGTTATGCAAACTGATATGAATTGGCTCCATATTTGGCACTCCTTCAGGGTTTATGGGTGGTACACCGACCCCTATACTATTGTTTTCTCCGAGTCCCTCAGTGTCATGAACAGGTGCGTTTGTGTGCTAGATATATCTTAGCCTGAAATCAAAAAATCTCTGACAATAAAAAGTATGAAGAATAATGTGTGTTATCAAAAAACTAGCACTAAAATAATCACTATTATCTTTAGCCCCACGGTGGGCGCCAAACTGTTTACCTCAAAAAATGTGAGTAACAATTAAAGATAATTTGTGGTTTTAAATATATGTGATTTATTCCAACACTAGTGAATGTACAAATAATATTAAGCTTAAATAAGAAGAATTGACGAACCAAATCGGTATTGTTAGAACAATAAGGACCTTGAGCTCAATTATCCCAAGGACCTCGAGGTGAGCTAAGAGCAATAAAGCATGAACAATAAAGTAACGACAATAAAGCTGAAGAACAATTGTTGAGCACGGTAAACAAGAAAAGAAGAGTAGAATGGTTTATTGCAGTGAATGAGATGCCTCTTACAAATGATTGGGGTCCCCTTTATATAGGAGGAGAAAAACCCTAATATAGTACATTTTCGATTATGATAAAGAATTCTATTGGTACAACTGTATAAAAACCTAGTACGGACTTGCACTATTTCGTACAAATCTTATCCTGTAATTTATGCTCTGACCCACGTGTCCTTGAGAAACTTTCGCTCTTTCTTGAGTGCCCTTGAAATTGTACTGCCCTCGAGGCAGGTCATGATGGGTCCCTAATTTTCTTCTCTAGGTGTGCTCATCCGGGCCTGGCTTGATTCTTACTTCAAGCTTCTAAAATTCGGACTCGGAGTGCAATCAAGTCCTCGAAATCGAGCTCTCCGATTTCTACCATATGCATCCAAAAAGCTATTTTTTAAAATATTCACTTAGATCATTCACAAAACTTCAAAAATAACCCAAAATTGTATTCATATCCAAACACAACTCTAATTTTCAAATATCATTTTCACTTTATATTTTTTTTAATTTTTTTTAGAATTTTACAATTCTTATGTACAAACGCCCACTGAGATGTGAAGAAGTCCTTAACTTCATAGAATATTGTGAATGCTCTTATTAATGTTGTAACCTTTAGGGCATCTCCAACCTTGCCCCCATCCCCCATAATGGGGGCAATTTTTGGGGAAATTTTACTCTAACTCTCCCCCATTTTTGTCCCCAAAATGGGGAATGAATAGTGTTCCCTCAAATATGGGAGTACACTATTCATTTCCCCCATTACTATTTATTATTTTTTTATTATTTTTTTATTATTTGGTTTTTTTATTTTATCGCTTTATATACACTTAATTATGTTTATGTAATATTTTATAATATTAATATTATGTCTTAACTTTGGTGTATAATTTTGATAAATTAATTTTTGTGCATTTGTTATTTTTATGTAAAATTATAAGTTAATTTTATTATAAGTTATAATTGTACAAAAAATATATAATTATCTCAAAAAATGAATGGTGCAAATATAAAATATTAGATGTTGCTAAAATCGAAAGGTGCAAATATAAAATATTAGATGCTGCTAAAATTGAAAAGTGAAGATTGAAAATACATTAAATGAAAATTCATTAAAATTGAAAATATATGACAATTGAAAATACATTAAATTAAAATACATAAAAATTAAAACTACGGTAAATTGTATAATAACTTAGTAGGGATCTAAGTTATTATGTTATTTAATAATATACATAAAAATTATATTATTTAAAAGTTTATGAAATTTTTTTAATTATAGAAATTACAAATTAATAAGTAAAAAAAAGATGGAATTTGTTTAATTGAAATTGAAAAATAAAATTAAAATAAAAGATAATAATATAATATAGAAAAGAAAGAAGAATATAAAAAGTTTGGAAAAAAAAATGAGAAAATGGTTGTATTTTTCCATTTTTTCAATAAAACTGGAGTAATAAGATACTGTTGACATCAGCGCTTACGTGAACTGGAATAAATGATTGAAGATTTGATAGTAACAGGGCGCATGCATCAAAATGACAGTCACCAATTCCACTTACTATGATATTGATAAGGTCAGTCAGTGTAGCAACTATTAGAAATCAGTCAAAGCAAAGACCCCACACACTTCATTCTTTCTTGTATTTTTTCAATGTTCTCCCCCAACAAAAAATGTATGACCCTATCTACCGTCACGTTACACTTACTATAGGATAAAAGGCAGCTCGCTCATGGTCAGCATATTTGTCGACCGTGGGTTAATCCTGTCAATTGTTGCAACTTTGCCTCTATGCTGATTAACGCTTTACAAGCTGAACGTTTGGCATCGAAAGACAAAATGAACTACACCGTAAAGCAACAAATTCTTCCTTTATTACAATTTAGGTTACATAGTTTTCTTTCTAATCAGTTTAAAAACAATAATTTATTTTGAAAATATTTTTTACCTTTAGTTAATAACTATGACTTAATTTAGATCAAAAGTTCAAAAATTCTCTCTTTCTTTCTTATTTTTGTCAAATGCCATCATATAAATTGGGAAAGAGTCATCTCACTTCATTTGGAACGATTGTTTTATTAGTCTATTAAAAAGGTATGACACATTCCCTCTATTTTTTAATTGGGAAGCTTTAATAGTCACATAAATGTTTTGGCTTGCATGAGATCACAAGTTTTTTGAAAATATAATTTTATAATCATACAAATGTTATAGCATATTAAAGACCACAAGTTAAAAGTTTTTTAATTAAATTTTATGCCAATTCAAGTTGCCACAAAACAAAAGTGAAATGGAGGGAGTGTTTCTCAAGTAACTTTTGCCCCTTATTCTCTAGTTTATTTCATACCTCCCCATGTTTTTCTGGTAAATAGAGACAATTTTAAGGATTTATATATACTAAGACGTGGGAAGAACCTACATCCATGAAATTGTTTGTATTGTTATTTGTTGGTGTTGTTCCTCAATGGACATGTGAAATGGTGGACCATTTGTGGGGTTGACGAAATCAAGCTTAGAGTTTTGAGTAAATAAAAAATTAAAATAAGAAATCGCCGCCCAATAAACCATCTAAGAAGAGGTGTAAGGTAAAAGATGTAAAGAGTAGATATGTAGCATGTTGTATTTAGGATAGTTCATTAGTTGGTGTCCAAGTGCTATAGTTTAGTTAGGACTCATAAGCCTCATATGTGTATATATATATATATTCATGTATCTATAACAGAGAGATCAGTAGACTCTTATCATGGTATCAAGAGCCATAGTGGCTTAAATGCCATCGTTGTTTTTTTCTCTTTCCCGTTATTGTAGCACTACAATAATATACCATGACTAAAGACATAGCCTCTTCCAGACATACTATGATTTCATACCCTTCCACACCAAATCTTGCTCATGAACTGCTCGTAAAGCTCACGTTGTCGAATTTTCTATTATGGAAGACTCAGTTTCTTCCCATGGTGTGTGGTTGTGGTCTTAACCATCATATTGATGGTAGCGAATCAGCACCAGCCGAGTTTTTAGATGATAAACAATCAAATCTAGCCTATAAATCTTGGGTTTGTCAAGATCAACTCGTGTTGAGTTGGATTGTTGCTTCGGTTTCAGAAAGTGTTTAACCACAGCTGGTTGGAGCAGAAACTGCTCGTGAAGCTTGGGATAAACTTGTGACAGCATATGCGTCAGGTTCCAAGTCACAAGTTCGTGAACTAAAGACGCAACTGCATACTTTGCGTCGAGATAATGCCACCATTGAGAGCTATGTTCAAGGTGCCAAGGCAATTTCAGATAAGCTTGCTGCTCTACAACACCCAGTCCATAATGATGAACTCGTTAAGTTTGTACTTGCCGGTCTAGGCCCTGCATATCGCCCGTTCACAAGAGCCCTTGAATCTCGTCATCAAGATATTTCGTTTGATGCCCTTTATGGCATGTTATTGAACGAAGAAAGACAACTAAAAGGGGATGAAGCCTTTACTGTTATAGCTCCGATTACTCATTACACTCAAAGTTCCTTATCATCCACACAAGGCCAAGGTATAGGCCGTGGAGGTCGAGGTCGTAGACGTGCTGGTGGTCTAGGATATTCCCAGCAATTCCAGAATCGTAACCATCTAAACTCCACTAGTACACAAGCAAAATATGACACTTCTAGAATTATTTGTCACAATTGCGAAGGCAAGGGTCATATCGCACGAGTTTGCCCTTCGCCTAAGTCTACGAATGGTCCTAGATTTACTGGTCGTCCTTCTTCCAATTTAGCAAGTACTCCAACATATTCTAGACAAAACTGGTTGATGGATAGTGGCACCAGGCATCATTTAACAGCTGATCTTGACAATTTAGCCATCCATTCCGAGTATCAAGGTCTAGAGGAAGTAACCTTAGGTAATGGTTCAACACTGCCCATCTATCATATTGGAAAAGGTTCTGTATCTATTTCTAATCGTAAATTTTCTCTTGATAACATTCTTCATGTTCAAGGTGCCAAACAAAATTTATTGTCCATTAGTTCTTTTGCTACCTCTAATTCAGGTTTCTATTGAATTCTTTCCTAATTATTTTTTGATTAAGGATTTGAAAACGAGGGGCATTCTTTACAAAGGGCTGAAAGATAATGGTTTATATGCACTCCCATATCTGCAGTCGCGTCTCTCACCTGCTTCCTATGCTGCTTCACTTGGTGTCTGGTATGCTCGCTTAGCTCATGCCTCTTATCCTACTGTTCGCCGAGCTTTGCCATCTTATAGTTATTGTTCTTCTACTTATAAGTCTCCTACTTTATGTCCAACTTATGCTGTTAGCAAGAGTCACAAAATTCCTTTTGTTGAGTCTAGTTTTAAGGCCAATGGCCCTTTAGATTTGATATGTTCTGATGTTTGGGGTCCGGCCCCTGTTCCTTCTAATGATGGCTATCGCTATTACGTTGTGTTCTTTGATCATTTTAGCAAATATACCTGGATTTATTTTCTCCAGTTTAAATCTGAAGTATTATCCGTCTTTATCCAATTTTGGACAATTATTGAAAAATACTTTGGTCGCCCTATCAAATCCTTTCAATTAGATTGGGGGGAAATTTCAAGCCTTAACTACTTATTTACATGAGAATGGTATTACACAACGCTCTTCATGTCCCTACACCCCAGAGCAGAATGGTTGTGCTGAACGTAAACATCGTCATATTGTTGAGACGGGACGTGCATTGTTAACACATGCTCATGTTCTAGAAAACTTTTGGACTAATGCTTTTGAAACTGTTGTTCACACTATCAATAGACTTACAACTCCCCGTCTGAATCACAAATCTACCTTTAAAGTTTTGTTTAACATGAATCCTGATTATTATTTTTTGCATATTTTTGGATGCTTATGCTTTCCTTGGCTTCGTCCATATAAAAAAGTAAGCTTTCGCCTCGTTCTAAATCATGCATTTTCTTGGGCTATAGTAAGATTCATAAAGGTTACAAGTGTTTTGATCCATCTTTTGGAAAGTTTTATGTCTCACGTCATGTTGTTTTTGATGAACATGTGTTCCCATTTGCGGCTAAGGATGATGCTACGATGCCCACTACATTAACACATACAACTGATCATATCACTGTCCAGGTGCCATCCTCAATCCACGACCAGCACCCTTTAGAAGCTCCATGCGATGCCTCATGTGGACCTTCTTCTTCCTCAATGGAGTAGGCTTTACAGTTACACACATCAATATTTGCTGCTTCACCTGATGAGATAAGTGCATCATCATCGATATCTGCCTTACAGAAACCTGGACCTTTGTATAAAGAACTTAGCGGTGTGTCTTCTTCTAGCCAAGGTCAGTCTAAAACTCATACCATGGTCATTAGGTCTCAAACGGGCTCTTTAAAACCTAAGAAACCTACATCCTTTGCTGCCAAGACCAATGAGGTTACAGATCCAACATGCTACTCTGAAGCTGCAAAATTTGCTCACTGGTGTCGTGCAATGCATGACGAGTATAATGCACTTCTTCAGAATGGTACTTGGCAACTCGTTCCTCCATTAGAATCTCAAAATGTCATTGGGTGTAAGTGGATTTTCAAGACCAAAACAAAGCCTGATGGTTCTATGGATCGTTATAAGGTCAGGCTTGTTGCGAAGGGATATCATCAACGTCTTGGTGTTGATTATGTTAACATCTTTAGCCCAGTAGTAAAACCTTCCACCATCCGTCTTCTGTTATCCTTGGGTGTTAACAATAATTGGCACATTACTCAACTTGACATCTCCAATGCATTTCTGCATGGTCACTTAGACGAGGTAGTATATATGTCTCAACCCCCTGGGTTTCTGGATCCCAATTATCCTAATCATGTCTGCCTACTCAAAAGATCTCTATATTGGCTTAAACAAGCCCCTCGTATGTGGAACAAATGTTTGACAAATGCTTTACTTTCATATGGCTTCTCTGGATCGAAGACTGATTGTTCCCTCTTCTACTTCTCCTCTGGGCAAGAGAAGTTGTTTTGCTTAATCAATGGTGATGACCTCCTTGTGCTAGGCACAAGTCCCATTCTTATCAGCTCTCTTATAGGCCGCTTGCAATCACAATTTGTTGTACGTGATCTTGGGCGACTATCTTATTTTCTGGGAATCGAGGCGTCATGGGATTCTTCTGGTTTGCATCCGTCTCAGCGCAAGTATGCTAATGATCTGTTATGCCAAACCCAAATGGACTCTTGTACTGCCATTTCCACGCTAGCTACTGCCCCATGTCGGTTGTCTGCTACCGAAGGAAACCTGTTTCATGATTCTACCTTATACAAAAGTACAGTTGGTGCACTGCAATATCTCAGTTTCACGCGCCCGGATATTACTTTTGCAGTGAATAAAGTGTCTCAGTTCATGCACAACCCACTGGATTCCCATTGGGTTGCTGTTAAACGAATTTTATGTTATCTTAAGGGTACTTCATCGCATGGCCTGCATTTTGATCGTCAACCATCTACCCTCTTATATGGCTATTGTGATGCGGATTGGGCTGGTTCTATTAACGATCGTAAGTCCACCAATGGTTGTGCTATTTTTCTTGGAACTCATCTGATCTCTTGGGCATCAAAGAAGCAACGTGCAGTATCTCGTTCGAGCACTGAGGCAGAGTATCTCTCACTTGCCAATGCAGCCTCCGAACTCACATGGTTGGAGTTTCTACTTCGGGAAATTGGTTGTTTCTCTTCGTCTACTCCTATGTTATGGTGTGATAATCTTAGTGAAATGTATTTTACTATTAATCCAGTTTTTCATTCTTGAACCAAGCACATGGAGATTGATTTTCATTTTGTTAGAGATAAAGTGAAGAACAAAGCATTCTCAGTTCGCTATGTTGGCTCAAATAATCAAATTGCAGATGTTCTCACCAAAGGGCTGTATAAGTTGCGCTTCCAGAGTTTAAGGGACAAGTTGAGCGTGTTTGCCAACCCTGCTCAACTTTAGGGGGTGTGTAAAGAATAGATACTATTATACCTGAAACTATATGTAGCCTGTTGTATTTAGGATAGTTCATTACTTGGTGTCCAAGTGTTATAGTTTAGTTAGGACTCATAAGCCTCATATGTGTTATATATATTCATGTATCTATAACAGAGAGATCAGTAGACTCTTATCAAAAGGTAGCAACGCTTCTGTTCTTCATAACAAGTTTCTTCGATTGTTCATTATTGACATCAACTTCATCGTCGGTGACGACTATTGAAGACATCTTTGTAGAAGCATAATAGCTTCTTGGAATCCTCCAGCAACACTTTCAAGTTACCTTTCTACTATTCATAAAGTTAAGATTCTGCTCCAATATTGCGAAGGCTAATCCTCAACGAAATGCAAGGGAGCTGTGATTGAGGCATGTCTTGGATAAAATTAAATTTGTATCTGACAAAGAGAAAATGACCAGCCATGATAATAGAAGTGGCGACCTCACAGAACAAGTTAATGATTTTTGAGACTAAAAAGTCTACATTTAGCCATTTAGGTTAAGATGTGACATTAATAAATAAGGCCCAGTCTCCTTATTTATACTCTTTTTCGAGGTTCTTACTATTAATTAGTTTTAGTTTAATGTTGCATTGCATATATGCATCACGTTAATCAATATAAAATGTATACAAACTATTGAAAAATAGCAATAGAGGTAAAACTAAACGCAATATATGTTTAAATGATGATAATAAATATTAGTACATTGATACAATATATAGTTGAATTTAACATATTCTGAATGAGTTTAGTATAATTAGTTCAATAGTATTGATAGTTATAAATATTTTATTATATAAGATATAAATATGCTATGTTATTGTATCTCTGTAATGACCGGACCAGTCGTTTTGAGCTTTTGTATTCCGTTCGATAGTTTAAGTTCTTAAGTAGCTTCATATGATGTATTATGACTTATGTGTGGTTGGTATCGATTTCCGAGCGGTTCGTGGTGGATTTGGAAGTGTGATTTTCATTTTAGAAGTTTATGTTGCAAAAATTAACCGAAAGTTTGACGTTTGTGCAGACAACTCTGTAATGGAGTTTTGACGGTTCCAGTAGCTTCGTATGGTAATTTTGGACTTAGGCTTATATCAAGATTTTGATTTGGAGATCTGTAGGTTGGTTTGGTGCTTTTGGCCAAAGTTGAGACGTTGAAGGTTTGGAAGGTTGAGAAGTTTGACTGAGAGTTGAATTTGTTGACATCGGGTTCGGATTTCATTTTCGAAGTTGGAGTAGGTTTGTTGTCTCATTTATAATATGTGTGCAAATTTGAAGTCTGTAACCACCCGACCAGTCGTTTTAAATGTTGTAGCCCCATTTCCCCATTTGCTGCTTATTTTATGCTCAATTGTTATTATGTGGCTTGTCGAGGTAGTTGGTTTGGTTCGGAAGATATTTCGGAATGAAGTGGGACACTTAGTCCCAAGGTTGGAAGCCTAAGTTGAAAGAGTTGATTGGATATTTACTTATGTGTAAATGGCTCCGGAATAGAGTTTTGATGGTTCCGATAGCTCCATATAGTAATTTTGGACTTAGAAGTGTGTCTGGATATTGATTTGGAGGTCCATAGGTGATTTTGGCTTGAAATGGCAAAAGTTGGAAAATTAGAAGTTTAGAGAGTTGAGAAGTTTGACTGAAAATTAACTTTGTGGTTACCTGGCTCAGATGTTGGTTTCAGAAGTTGAAATAAGTATGTTGTATCATTTATGATTTGTGTGCAAATTTAAGGTCAATCGGAGTTGATTTGGTAGGTTTCAGCATCGATTGTAGAAGTTGGAGTTCATTAGTTTTCATTAGGCTTGAATTGGGGTACTGTCACATCTCCTTTTTTACACACCTACCCCGAAGGATAATATATTAGGGAGTTTTTCCATTTAAAGTGACATTATTCGAAATGGGATTATTCATTTATCAGAGTCGCCACTTGGGATAGGATTGGCTTTTGGTATCGCAAGTCACCGATTTAACTTGAATCCCAAATCGAGGAAGATCAGCAGAACGTGTACCTGGAAATTGAAATAGAATAAGAAAAAGGAGAGATCAGCAGCAGTGGTGAGCTTAATCACAGTTTCAAACAGCAAATGACAGCAACAACAATTTCAGTTTGGAATCCAGCAATGAAAAACTAGTAGGCAACCAAAATTGACTCGAACAAACCAAATTCAACTTGAAATTAACCCAGGAGCCTTTAAAACCTCAATTATCGATCAAACTAGGAAATCTAAGCTACCTTGACCGTAAGTAAACTAGAAATTTGAAGTATGAGCTAGAACTTGAAATTGAACTAAGAACTACAACAGAATAGCATTGTTTTTGGAGTTTTGTTATGCCTTTTATTTTTGAATTTTCGAAGAATAGAGATTGAACTTCAGTTGTTTGCTTTGGATTTTGAATTTAAAACTTTAGAGGTTCAAATTTGTGGAGGGTTTTAGGGGGGATTTTTTCAGAGCTGGAACTTTTGGGAATTTTCAGGGTTCAAAACCTCTGAAAGAAGGCAGGGATACTGCATTTTATAGGGAGAAAATCAAGGGAAGTTTCTAGATTGCACTTACACCTTTTCCCCCCTTTTATTTTCACTTTTTTATTAATTAGACCTTTATTTTTTGACTTGTTTCTCAAGTTACTACTTTAAGTTCTGAAATTATAACTAAGGCCCTATTTTAGAAGACTCTAGAGATTTCTATTTCAGTACTATAGGATTCCCTAATTGAAAATACCTACACTACCCCTAATTCAACTCTGAAACTACCAACCTGAGTCAAACTAACCCCTCGCCTTTTGTTCTCAATTTACCATGGTTGAAATTATCAGCTATAACAACAAACATGGACAAACAGAAACCAATAACAATAAATTAAAATCGAATACTAACTGGACAAATTAAAAGAAAGGAAAACCTATGCTACTGAATTAAGATCTATATCAAACGCATTCAAACAAAAACTAAACTAATTATCAAAAAAAATACCAAAAGAGGATCAATTCTAAATCAAATCGAGACAAGAATTAAACCAAAAAACCAAAACAATCACTGGAACAGAATAAAGAAGAAAATTATTGTTTTTAACCATTCTTGTAGACTAATTAGGTCAATACCCCAAGTTTATTAAAACAGTATTCATGCCTTGAACTCAGATTTATCAAAAAACAAATTACCATCATCAAATCGGACTAAAACACAAAGGAGAAGGACAGAAACTCAACCCCTAAAAATAGAAAAAGAAGAAAAATCAAGAAGGAACAGAAATAAAGAAAGATAAACAGAATAAAAGAACAAAGAATAAAACTCACCATACGCCCTGATATTCACGAATGCTAGGAGGCCATTGCATGGGTTGGTTTAAACCTTGACTTCGAAGGGTTGAATTCTAGATTCAAAATTTTTAAAGGTTTAGATGGATTTTGGAATAATAACTTGGGGATTCAGGTAGAGGAGAGGGAGGGGAGTATGGGGTGTGAGTTTTGTAGGGTTTGGGTGGTGGCGGCGCCTAGGGTTTGTTATATTCGAGGAGTTCCGGAGACTTTCGACGAAAACTAGTGGTGGCATAGGCATGAGGAGGACAAGGCGGAGCTTTGGTCTTATTTTGGAGGCAGTTGGAGCTTTACTGCCGCCGTGGGCGATTTCCGGTGGCGGAGCCAGTGGGGTTATATTTTATGATGAGGGAGGTGAAGGTGACGACAGATTGGGGTAGGGGGAAGCTCCGACCGTTTTATATTAAGTCTAACCTAGTTCCTGAACGTTGGATCTAGTATCCTCGACGACCAGGATCTAATATGACCAAAACGACGATGTTTTATTTAGGACGGGGCTGGACCGGGTATTGGGTATTTGGGCTTGGACTGGGGAACAGTTTGGAAGGGGTCTTGGGCGATTTCAACCGGATTTGGCCCAAAATTGAGTAATCCATGAAGACCCATTGTCTTCTTAGTTCCTTTTCTTTTGATTTTTGTATATTTATTATTTTATTTTTTTTATTTTTTTTGAATTTTCTTAAATGCAAAAATAAAACTAAAAAAACCAAAGTAACTCTACAATTGTACTAATTAATTTCTAAATTAACTAATTCCTAAGAAAACTAAAACAAAGTAAAAAATGCAAAAGAAACATTTTTGGTATTTCTTTATTTTTGCAATATCAATTTAATAATAAAAATGCTAAAATTTGATCCTAAATGCTATTTTATATTTTTGAATTATATCAATTAAAAATTCACAAGCAAAAAATGCAAACGAAACACAAAATCATGCAATTAATCCCTAAAATTCAAATAATAAAAGAAAAATCCTAGTTCTAATGAATTTTATAGGAATATTTGAGCGTGGCAAAAATCACGTGCTCACATCTGCCCCTATTTGTTCGGAGACATGAAGGGTTTTCGGGCAAAGACAAATGAGCAACATGAGGGATTTTTGCCTGCTCGGCACTCCAGGAGAAGCATTTTGAAAACTGTCTGAAAAAACCTTGCTTCAAATGTTGCGTACATATCCTTGGCTATAAAGGAATCAGGTTAGTGTAGTTCTGGAAGGTTTGGTAGCTGGGACTACCAGGATCTGTGATTTCACTGTTGTTGCTGCTGCTACTGCTTGCTGACCTTCTTATTACACCAAAAGGAAAATCAAGGCTAAGCTAGCTATGCCTATCAACTACGATTTACAAGATTCCTATCTATAATTCTCTTGAAACTGGATCTTGAGTCTTAGCTGATTTTGCTGTGGACCCTGATCTGAATCTTGATGCTCGTAAGTTGTAGGTGTTTGTTTCTTTCTGCAACATTGGGTCAAAACAAGATCGGCGGAGCTTGTGACTTCAATCAGATTTTGAGCAATCCGCGCCTTTGTTTGCTTCAACATTTGAGTTTATTTCTTTTTGTTCTTTTCTTCTTTTATTTATTCTACATTGAGACTCATTCCATTGTTCATCTCGCACCCTGTATCTCGAAGTCAACCTGCTTAAGATGCCAAAACAAACAAACGAACAAAATTTTCTGCCCCAATTTTCACTAGGAAAATTTCGTGAGTTAGTTGTGACACATATCTAAGCGATCAAATCAGGATTGTGTATCCTTGTGAATGAATCCAGGTTATGCTGGGAAATGACCGGGTTATGCCGGAAAAGGAAAAAAGTCCTCGGGTTATGCCGGGACGGAAAGAAAAAAAGCTCTTTGGGTTATGCCAGGGAGATCCTCGGGTTATGCTGGGATTTGGAAAGAAAAATATCCTTGGGTTATGCCAGGGAGATCCTCGGGTTATGCCCGGATTTGGAAAAAAAAAAGCTCCTTTGGTTATGCCAGGGAGATCCTCGGGTTATGCCGTGATTTGGAAAGAAAAAGCTCCTTGGGTTATGCCAGGGAGATCCTCGGGTTATGCCGGGATTTGGAAAGAAAAAAAAAGCTCCTTGGGTTATGCCAGGGAGATCATCGGGTTATGCCAGGATTTGGAAAGAAGAAGAAAAAAAGCTCCTTGGGTTATGCCAGGGAGATCATCGGGTTATGCCGGGATTTGGAACGAAAAAGCTCTTTGGGTTATGCCAGGGAGATCCTTGGGTTATGCCGGGATTTGGAAAGAAAAAGCTCCTTGGGTTATGCTAGGGAGATAATCGGGTTATGCTGGGATTTGGGAAGAAAAAGCTCCTTGGGTTATGCCAGGAAAATCCTCGGGTTATGCCGGAATTTGGAAAGAAAAAGCTCCTTGGGTTATGCCAGGGAGATCCTCGGGTTATGCCGGGATTTGGAAAGAAAAAGCTCCTTGGGTTATGCCAGGGAGATCCTCGGGTTATGCCGGGATTTGGAAAGAAAAAAAAGCTCCTTGGGTTATGTAACGACCCAACCCGTCATCTCATGAGTAACTACCTCGTCCTTCCCATTTTTTGTTTCCTTATGTTTCATTATCGGTATTGGGTGCGTTAGAATTTAATTGGAGTGATTTATTAAGAAATGAGACACTTAGTCTGTTTTAAGAAGGCTTAAGTTGGAAAAGTCAACCGGATGTTGACTTGTGAGTTAAAGGGATCGGAATTGAATTTCGATGATTTGGTTAGCTCCGGTTGATGATTTAAGGCTTAGGAGCGCAATCGGAAGTAATTTTGGAGGTCTGGTGAAGAAGTTAGCCTATTGTGGCGAAGTTAGTATTTTGGCGACTTCCGATTGACAGGTGATATTTTGATCCGGGAGTCGAAATGTAATTCCGAGAGTTGCAGTAGCTTCGTTAGGTGATTTTTGATATGTTTGCAAATTTTCAGGTCATTCGGACATCGTTTGGTTGGGTTTTTGGTCGAATGTGAGTTTCGGAAGAATTTGATAAACTTAAGATTGAATCTATGGTGAATTGATGATTTTTCGTGTTGTTTGACGTGTTTTGATGATTGGAACAAGTTCGTATGATGTTATGGGATGCGTCGGTATTTTTGGTTGAGGTCCCGGGGGCCTCAGGGTGATTTCGGGTGGTCAATCGGACCAATATTGACCTTTGAAAGTTGCAGAAAATCTGCTGGTGTGTTGCAGACCTTTTGCTCATCACGATCACAGGGGTGATACTGCGATCGCATAGAAGGTTTTGGGGAGGCCTGCTGATTGTTCATTGCGATCGCAGAAAAGGGCATGCGATCGCATAGGTTGTGGAAGTTGTTCATTGCGATCGCAAAAAGGTACAATGCGATCGCGAAGTGTTAAATGGACCTAAAGTCCTGAGGAGTGATTATGCAATACGATCGCGGAGTGTGTTGTGCGATCGCATAGGTATGGCTTCTGAAGCAGTGCGATCGCGTAAGTAAGGCTGCGATCGCACAGGCCAATTTTGGAGCCTTAGTGTTTTGTTCTCTGCGATCGCGTGGCTTGGGACGCGATCGCATAAGGTTAATTGAGGGACTGGAAATTTGTTCTCCGCGATCGCGTGGCATAGGACGCGATCGCATAGAGTAAATGTCTGGAGCTGGGCAGAAAGTTTATAAACATTTCAGCCGCGAACCAAACCCATTTCTCACCATTTTGAGCAAGCTTTGGGAGCTTTTGGATGGTAATTGAAGGGGTTTCGACTGGGAATCGTTGGAGGTAAGGTTTATGAGTTAAATACATGATTTTATTGAAGAATCATCCTTGAAATTCATGAAAACATAGCCAAATCATATGAAATTAGGGCTTGAAGTAAAAATTCTAAATTTGGGATTTGAGGGGCCATTTTGTGGTCCGATTTGGGTGTTCTTGGTATGTACGGACTCGTGGAGAGATAAGGAATCTGTGGATGTTAATTTCGTAATTTTTTGAGAAGCGGGCCCGGGGCTCGGGTTTTGCTAGTTTCGAGATTTTTGTCATATTTCGATTGTTTTAGATTGGGTGTTGTCCCATTAGCATATTATAACGTATTCGTTCTGATTTTGATTGATTCGACGCACGTGGAGATCAATTCGAAGGGCAAAGGCATCGTGAATTAAAGAAATAGCCGGTTTGAGGTAGGTAATACTTGTAAATGATGTCCTGAGGGTTTGAAACCCCGGACTTGCACATCATAGTGTTGTATTGTGGTGACTTGCACGCCAGGTATGAGCGTGGGGTAGAGCACC
>MU704180.1:52369-103752 GCA_026770625.1 Nicotiana glauca
TCAACTCAGTCCAATTGAATTATATTATTTTTTGAACTCAGCTACATTTATACTCAACTCGAGATTTAATGATATTTATAATGATGTTGAGCTGAGCACTATTGTTTTACTGATGCCCAAGAGGCTTATGATTATTTTCTGGACTGATTGAGGCTGAGGGCCATACGTGAGGATATGTCGAGTGTTATGTGAGGAGGCTTTCAGGCCTCGAGTGTGATGTGTGAAGGCTTTCAGGCCTATTGATATTGCGCTTGGGCTGTAGGATCCCCTCCAGAGTCTGTACACACCCCCAGTGAGCGCAGGGTACCCAGGTGAGTTGGGAATGGGCCCGAGAGGCCGTTGTTTATGTCTGGTGAGTTGGGAGTGAGCCCAAGGGGCTGATGTTGTTTGCTGGTGAGTTGGGAGTGAGCCCGTGGGGCTGATACTATACTGAGAGTTTGATATTGAGCCCGAGGGGCAAACTTTTGATTATTCCTTAATTGTTGAAATTGTTGTTTCCACTATTTTAAAAAGAGCATTATCTTATACCTTATGGGTTTTATTGTATAATTGATTTTTCTGCTTGAGATAGCGTTATATTCCAGATACTTTCTAAAGGATTTTCACGGTTTTCCTATTTTTAATAAAAGGGTTGTACTGTCCTTTATAGCATGATGGAGTGCTCTTACGTGATTTCTTGCATCTCAGCATTATTTACTCTTATTACCACTGAGTTGGAAGTACTCACTCTACTCCCTGCACCTCGCGTGCAGTTGGTTCACTTGAAGGTATTACTGTTGTAGCTGAGCAAGGTGACCGCCAGCGTTCGCGGCACCGGACTTCATCTTGAACTTCAGATTTCATTTTATATATATAGTTGACTATGTAGTTGTGTTCCTGCATCTTAGATGCTCGTGACTTGTGACACCCCAGTCGGGCTGAGTTGGGTTGTATATATTGTTAACCAACGTTATTTAAGTTATATTTTCTATTCGTTATGTTTAATAATTGTTAGAAAGGCGATTTGGGTTAGTTGGCTGGCCTTGTCTTCACGAGAGGTGCCATCACGACCAGGTTTGGGAATTGGGTCGTGACAGGTTATGCCAGGGAGATCCTCGGGTTATGTCGGGATATCTAGGGAATGGGTCCCTATGCTATCATGATTTGTTTCTATTTTTGGCATTTTCATTTTCACTTCTTTTCTTATTTCTTCTTCTTCTTTTTTTTTATATATTTTCCTTTTTATTTAGCACAACGCGTGAAAGAATTTGGAGAGAAACTTCCCTTTTTGGTCGATTCCCTGCTGCAAAGTTGTTCTACTGCTTGCGCATTCCTTTTCTCTTTGGGTTGCACCTGCTTCTTGCATGGTTGCCTGAATTATACATGTTTCAACTTTCAACAAAGAACAATTGTTAGTTCGAAACGGTGGTTGGTTTTGTGGCCTTGATCATCCCCATTGCTTGATCCCGACCCCATTTCCGTTGAGAACTTTGCCGCTTGATGGCTTTGAGGGTGAACCTCTTTTCAAACCGACATGATTCAACTTTTAGGATTTCATGATGACTCGCGCGTGTGGGCTCTAGCCTTTTCACTTTATTCTGCTCTTAGGACCTTTGCCTTTGACTTTCTTTCTTTTCCAATGTCTTTGCTTCGAAAGCATCAACCACCATGGTCAATCGGGGTTGGACTGACGCACCCGCTGAGGCTGGGTATTTTCTTTGGCTCTTGCCAGGCGGATCCCTATAAAACTAGTCCTGCCACCTTTCTTTGTAATAGTCATGGGATCAGAGTTAAACCGAAAGGGATTTAAAGAAGAACTATACGAAAGGCGAGCATGTGAGTTTAAAGAGAGGCGTCCCTTTCGGGGAGAAAGAAGGACTTATCTGGGGGTACATGCTGACTTCAAATGAACATGACATGCTTCATGAACTAGACACCCGACCCACACAAACTCTCCAACTTCTCGTGAACCCATTGATTTGCATTTCAAAACCAGGGAACTTTGCCAAGGACTCTTTTAGTGGTGAAATGTCTTCTTTTCGGCCGACAGCGCCTTTTGCGGGTTTTCATCAATCGATCTCTCTCATTTCTCTTCTCATCATTGCCCGATAGTGATCTTTACGAGTTTTCATCGAGCGGACTCTCTCATTTTCAGTTTCTCTACTCACCATCGCCTTATGGTGCCCGAAGGTTTTCACCGATAAGACTTTCTCATTTTATTTCTCTCAATTTGAATTGCATCAGATTCCGACAATGACGTTTTTTACTTCCCTGCCTTTGCCAATTGATCGGAAAGACTTGAACAAGGTCTTTGGGTAAAAAAGATTTTGGGCAGAACTACAACTTTGGAACCATTTCGGTGGATTCATAATCGAACCATCATATCATCTGCCCTAGTTTCAATTTTTGGGGGAAACTGGGATTTTTGTTTTGGTGTGACTGAACCTCAGCAAGAGGCTGCCTACGTATCCTTTCGGAATCAAGTCAAACGTAGTTCAGGCAAATAATTTTGTTTTTGTTTTGTTTTGTTTTTCTTTTCTTTTCTTTTTCTTTTTCTTTTTTCTTTTTCTTTTATTTTTATTTTTCTTCTTTTTTTTTTCTTTTCTTGTTTTATTTTTCAATAGTACTTCCAGGTTCCAAAGAGGGTGACCAAAGAAGAATAACCGGCTCAAAGGGTTTACGAAGGATTGATAGTGTTTGGGGTAGCGGGAAGGAAAGCCTTCGTCATCTCAATTACACAAAAGCCATCACCACAGAAGGTCTAGACATAGTACCTTTTTACTGCATCTGCATTGACTGCTATTTCAGGATCATTTCCTTCGATGTCTCCCAGATATAGTGCTCCCCTTGGCAATATCTTCTGGATTATGTATGGACCCTTCCAATTAGGAGCAAACTTTCCTTTGGCTTCCTGTGATGAGGGAGAATGCGTCTCAACCCGAGTTGTCCCACTTCGAAATTCCTAGGACGCACCTTCTCGTTATAAGCGCAGGCCATTCTTTGTTGGTACAACTGCCCGTGACAAACTGCGGCCATTCATTTTTCATCAATTAATGACAGCTGCTCCAGTCGGGTCTTAACCCATTCACTGTCCTTAATTTTTGCTTTAACAATTATCCGAAGCGAAGGGATTTCTACCTCTGCAGGTATGACAGCCTCAGTTCCGTAGACCAACAAGTACGGGGTGGCTCCGACCGATGTATGCACTGTGGTGCGATATCCGAGTAATGCAAAAGGCAGCTTTTCATGCCATTTCCTGGAGCTTTGAATCATTTTTCTCAAAATCTTCTTAATATTCTTATTTGCTGCTTCAACGGCACCATTGGCTTTCGACCGATAAGGAGTAGAGGTTTTATGCGTTATCTTGAATTGTTCGCATACTTCTCCCATCAGACGATTGTTTAAGTTAGCAGCATTATCGGTAATGATAGTTGCAGGAATGCCAAAGCGGCAAATGAGATTGGAGTGCACGAAGTCGACCACAGTTTTCTTGGTAACTGACTTGAGTGTGATGGCCTCAACCATTTCATGAAGTAATCAATTACAACCAATATGAATCTATGTCCATTCGAAGCTTTCGACTCGATTGGTCCAATGACGTCCATACCCCAGGCAACAAATGGCCAAGGTTCTGACATCAGATGAAGCTCTGTTGGAGGTGAATGAATCAAATCACTGTGCACCTGGCATTGATAGCATTTCCGAACGAAGCTGAAGCAATCATTTTCCATGGTTATCCAGTAATACCCCGCTTGCAGGATTTTCTTGGCAACACATACCCATTCATATGAGGTCCGCACACCCCCGCGTGTACCTCATGCATAATTCTTCCAGCTTCATCGGCATCAACACATCTTAGTAAGTTGAGGTCCGGGGTCCTTTTGTACAAGACATCACCGCTTAAGAAGAAACCACTCGCTTGCCGTCTAATGGTTCTCTTTTGATCTCCAGTGGCTTGCTCGGGGTATTCTTGTATTTTCAGAAATTTCTTGATATCATGGCTAGGTGCTGGGTTCCGTTTCAACCACATTACAATAACCATGCCTTTCTTTTATTTGAATTTCTAGAGGATCAATATGGGCATTGTCTAGGTAAGGTAGTATCGAAGCTAGAGTGGCGAGTGCATCGGCTAGTTCATTGTGACACCGAGGAATGTACCTGAACTCTATCGACTTGAAACGCTTGCTGAGATCTTCCACATGTTGCCGATAGGGAATGAGCTTAACATCTCGGGTCTCCCACTCTCCCTGGGCTTGCCGGATAATCAGATAAGAATCCCCCATGATCAATAAATCTTCAACATTTTGGTCGATTGCCATATTCATGCCCATGATGCAAGCTTCATACTCAGCAGTGTTGTTTGTGCAGAACAATCGGAGCCTGGCTGTAACTGGGTAGTGCTGACCAGTGGGTGAAATCAAGATTGCCCCAATTACTACACCTCTAGAATTTACTGCTCCATCAAAGAACATTTTCCGAGCATGAGTGTCCTCAGAGATTTCTTCTACAGAATTTACCTCCTCATCTGGCAAGTATGTGCTCAATGGTTGGTATTCCTCGTCAATCGGGTTTTCAGCCAAATGATCTGCCAACGCCTGGGCTTTCATTACCGTGCAAGTGACATAGACTATGTCAAATTGAGTGAGCAAGATTTTCCATTTTTCCAATCTTCCAGTGGGCATCGGTTTCTGGAATATGTACTTTAAAGGATCCAACCTGGTTATGAGGTAGGTAGTGTGGGCTTGAAGATAATCTCTCAACTTTTGAACGACCCACATCAAAGCACAGCACGTTCTCTCCAACAAAGTGTATTTAGTTTTGTAACTAGTGAACTTCTTGCTCAGATAGTAAATTGCTTGCTCTTTCTTGCCGGTTATATCATGTAGCCCGAGGACACAGCCAAAAGAATTTTCTAGAACCGTCAAATACAAGAAGAGAGGTCTCCCTTGCTCCGGTGGGACCAAGACTGGAGGATTTGACAGATATTCTTTGATTTTGTCGAAGGCCTCTTGACATTCAGATGTCCATTTGATTGTTGCATCTTTCTTCAATAGTTTGAATATGGGCTCACATGTGGTAGTCAGTTGAACAATGAACCGACTGATATAGTTTAACCTGCCCAATAAGCTCATCACGTCTTTCTTAGTTCTCGGAGGAGGTAGATCTTGAATAGCCTTTATCTTTGTTGGATCTAACTTGATACCTCTCCTGCTAACTATGAAACCCGAGAGTTTGCCTGATGGGACTCCAAAAGCACATTTAGCCGGATTCAGCTTCAAATCATACTTGCGCAGTCGTTCAAAGAACGTTCTAAGATCTCGAACGTGGTCACTCTGAGTTCGGGACTTAATGATTACATCATCCACATACACCTCTATCTCTTGATGCATCATATCATGGAAAATGGCGGTTATGGCTCTCATATAGGTTGCTCCGGCGTTCTTCAAGCCAAATGGTATATCCCGATAACAATAAGTACCCCATGGTGTAGTGAAGGCTGTCTTCTCGGCATCTTCTTCATCCATCAGCACCTGGTGATATCCTATGTAACAATTCACAAAGGACTATATCTCATGTTTGGCACAGTTATCAACAAGGATGTGGATGTTGGGCAAAGGGAAGTTGTTTTTGGGACTTGCCCTATTCAAATCTTGGTAGTCCACATACACTCGGGTTTTCCATCTTTCTTTGGCACTGGAACTATGTTGGTCAGCCATGTAGTATATCGGACCACTCGGATTACCCCCGCCTTCAGCTGTTTTGTGATTTCCTCTTTGATCTTATCACTGATATCAGTCTTAAACTTCCTTTGCTTTTGCTGAACTGGAGGACAATCGAGATAAATTGGCAATTTATGCACCACTAGATCAACATTCAGTCATGGCATGTCATCATATGACCAAGCAAACACATCTTTAAACTCAAACAGGAATTGGATTATTGCATCTCAAGTTTTCTCATCTGTGTGAATACTTATTTTGGTTTCCCTTATTTCTTCGGTTGTTCCCAAATGAACCTGTTCGGTGTCATTCACGTTTGGCTTAGGTTTGATCTCAAATTGTTCCAGTTCTCGATTTATTTCCCTAAAAGCCTTAGTGCCCTCGGGGAACTCAATACCTATGACCCTGGTTCCGAACTCCGCAATACAGCTCAGCCTGGTCAAACCATAGTTCATATACCCCCGTGCGATGACAAAGGTGCTCCTATATCCATAGTTGTAGTAGTAGGTTGCGACCCTGAAAGAATTTCACACCCTCTTGACACATGGTTAAAGCTCGGTACATTTCCGCCACAATCAAGGGAACCACTGTGCTAGTAGGCTTCTTTATGGCAATATTCAACATTCCTACAAGGCTGATGTTTATGTGACCATTTTTCTTGGACAGACCACCACTCCCAGAAAAGCTACTATGAATGCCAATCCCCGTCGGGCCTCCCATTTATCTTTGTTCCCGGCATGTGTCAAACCGGCATTTGGTTCTTCAAAACCATTCGGGTTTCCATATCGATGATATAAGAAATGCAGTGTGCAACACCCCTCTACTAGATGTGGATCTTGAATGTCCTGACTGATGCTCAGCAAGTCCAAGAATCTGTGAAGGGTTACCAGCTTTGGTGCCGATGGGTATCTACTCCGGAGGTTCCCGTTGAGACCCGCATATCCAGCAATCTCCTCTAGTGTGGGTGTAAGTTCAAAGTCTGAGAACCGGAATACATTACGGGTTGGGTCCCAGAATGATATCAGTGCCTCAATAATATATGTTCTTGGTTTGATGTTCAACAAATCAACGAGACCACCCAGAACCTTGACCACGGTTTCTCTGCTACCTTTTCCCAAATCAGTGTACCATATGTGGAGCTTTAAAGGGATCTCGCTCAGGACTGAGAAGGTTTCAATGTTAGCGGTATTCATCCTGCACATTTATTTAAGGGGATTTAATGACTTACTTAACAAAAAATGGCTATTTTTGCAAAAGTTTCTTTATTTTGAAAAACAAGAACTTGGTTTTGCAAATACGGCCTTTCAGCACTCCTGGGAGGAAGATTTTGAGGCTGTGCCCGCAAACCATTTAAAAATGACTCAAGATGATTGTTCTTGCAAAAATAGCCTTCTGGTGCCCTTTTGGGGACATTTGGCTTATTTTAAAACAAGAATTGCATCACCCGATTATTTTAAAATTTGGCATTTTTGGCTATTTTTGCAAAAGGAAGGTTGGACCCGATGAGGGTTGCCTACGTATCTCACATCCGGTGAGAATCAAACCAGCGTAGTTCGGGTAGATTTGTCAAAATCAAATGTATTTTTTGAACAATTTCAAATATATATATATTTTTTTCATTTTTCAAAAATCCGGCAGCATTTTGGTACTATTTGGCCATTGGGTTTTTAACACAGATGGTTACCCTCACTTGTTCCTAACACTGCTATTTTCTCAATTTTCTCTCATTATAGACAAGCCGGTCAACATGCAAAGCCGAGCAAATAAATGTGCAAGTAACACGTAAGATGCATCAGAATTGTCTTTTCATTTCAGGTCACCTGTCCTAGACGGACCCAACCCCTGTGTTGAGTCCCCCAAGTCAAATGCACGCGATGTAAACAAACGTTCCTACTAGGGATCTGGCATGAGGTTTTGTTCTTCTAGGTTTAAACCCTAGGTTTATTGGTCTAGACCTGGCGTACCCGAGCGGACAACTCGAGCCGAGGGGGAGGCAGTGTACCAGGGATACAAAAGCTTTGCCGGTTTAGCAACTTATCCAAACCTTGTTCTAGATGGGAAATGACTTTAAACAGAAGAGAAGCTACACGGAGTGCACCCTTCTCCATGATGTAGAAGACTCAGAGAGAGGAAGGGATTCGTAACAGTTTATATATACAATTCAACAATATCAAAGCGGTTAAAACATATAGCATGGAACATTTAGAAAAATCAGATAAAGCCAAATATAACAATTATACTAAGCTCGAATTCTTGAACTCTAAATCGGAATTCTGGGTTCGTATCCCTAGCAGAGTCGCTAGAGCTGTCACACCTCCTTTTTTACACACCTACCCCAAAGGATAATGTATAAGGGAGTTTTTCCATTTAAAGTGACATTATTCCAAATGGGATTATTTATTTTATCAGAGTCGCCACCTGGGATAGGATTGTCTTTTGGTGTCCCAAGTCACCGGTTTAACTTGAATCCCAAATCGAGGAAAATTTTGAATTCCCAGTTGGAGTCTGCGAACCAAAAATTCTGAATAAGGAATTCTGTTGACCCAAGGGAAGGTTTTAGGCATCCCTGGATCCCGTGGTTCTAGCACGGTCGTTTAAATTATTATAAACGGATAAAATCTGATTTTTATACATGTTATCCTATAGTGCAATTTTAAAGGTTATTTACCGTTTTTAATTAAATTTTTAAAGAAAGTGAACGTCGTTTAAAAACATATTTTTGGATCACGTCACATGAAATACACCCGGATCCTCGACACATTTTTATCCAACGTTTTGGGATTTGGATTTGGGTTGTATGAAATGCACACCCGTATTTAGGAAGGTAGAATTATTAAAAAGCATGCCTAAAACGTCTAACGTGTTATTATCTTTGCGGGAGGCCATGAAATTCGCTAAACGGCATGTCCCGAATTCTAAGTATTTTAGCATAAGCATTCAAAGAGAGCCACGCAATTTATGGATTTTATTTGGCGTAGCGTACCTCGTTTTATTTATAAAGGCCAACCTAGAGCAAACTATTATTTTCTATTGAATTTGTCTCTAAAGGACTTAATTATTAGTTAAGGAATCCGGGCCCTCAAACTCAAGTCCATATCCAAACAAGAAGAAAATCCCCTTAGTTCAAATATGCTACCTAGCTCGAGAAGCCCAAAATTAACAAATATTTTTAAACTTTAACTTAACAGCTTGACTGGTGGGATAAGACCTTCAGTAACTTGGGCTTCAAAACCAACCGAAAATGTATTCAATTTCCGGAATTAGGCTTCAGCATCAGCCCAATGGCGACTATACTACTCCTGGAGCTAACAGGGGCCAAATTATTTAGTGGGTAATCAGGCCAAATGTTGGGCCCAATACGTAGCCCAAATATCATGACCATGAGCGAATTCGATACTGGCATAATCAAAGATCTTAATAGTTTATTTCAAACACAGATAAAGTGCAATATGAGGTTAATTAGGATTTGACCCACAAACTCGTTCGCGTTTTTAGTATTAAACAAGGATGAACTATACTTCAATATCAATTTAAATTCAATTAAGGAATTAGCATTTGACAAAAATTTGATAATCAACTAGATTTAATTCATGTGCTCTTACATTATGGACTCGAAGTGGAAATCCAACACTGAAAATCATAAATAGCTCCTGAATCAATTTCACACAAGCCGTATGATGTGGATACTACAAAACCTACTCCTAAGCGTTTGATAGGAACACTGAAGCTAATAATATCAAGTAGTCAATCTGAAACTCAAACTACAACTATTCTAACAGTTTAAACTAAGACTTGTTTACAGCTAGCATCACACTCATAATGTCTATATAGTTCTGAAGGAAGTTATTTATACAGTCCAATTAAAGATCTATAACGCTAGCAAACTGATCAATTACATATATCAATTCCAAATTAATTACAAACTGAAGATTCATCTAACTATGAGAAATAGCCTTTATTTCATTCTCAAATTGAGGTATATAGCAAGGCAGGAGCAGAACGTGTACCTGGAAATTGAAATACAAGAAGAAAAAGGAGAGATCGGCACCAGTGGTGAGCTTAATCACATTTTCAAACAGCAAATGATAGCAACAACAATTTCAGCTTGGAATCCAGCAATGAAAAACCAGTAGGCAACCAAAATTGACTCGAACAAACAAAATTCAACTTGAAATTAACCCAGGAGCCTTTAAAACCTCAATTATTGATCAAACCAGGAAATCTAAGCTACCTTGACCTTAAGTAAACTAGAAATTTGAAGTATGAGCTAGAACTTGAAATTGAACTAAGAACTACCGCAGAATAGCATTGTTTTTCGAGTTTTGTTATGCCTTTTTTTTAATTTTCGAAGAATAGAGATTGAACTTCAGTTGTTTGCTTTGGATTTTGAATTTAAAACTTTAGAGGTTCGAATTTGTGGAGGGTTTTTGGGGGGGATTTTTTCAGAGCTAGAACTTTTGGGAATATTCAGGGTTTAAAACCTGGGAAAGAAGGCAGGGATACTGCCTTTTATAGGGAGAAAATCAAGGGAAGTTTCTAGATTGCACTTACACCTTTTTCCCCCTTTTATTTTACGTTTTTTATTAATTAGACATTTATTTCTTGACTTGTTTCTCAAGTTACTACCCTAAGTTCTGAAATTATAATTAAGGCCCTATTTTAGAAGACTCTATAGATTTTTATTTCAGTACTATAGGATTCCCTAATTGAAAATACCTACACTACCCCTAATTCAACTCTGAAACTACCAACCTGAGTCAAACTAACCCCTCGCCTTTGGTTCTCAATTTACCATGGTTGAAATTATCAGTTATAACAACAAACATGGACAAAAAGAAACCAATAACAACAAATTAAAATCGAATACTAACTGGACAAATTAAAAGAAATTAAAACCTATGATACTGAATTAAGATCTATATCAAACGCATTCAAACAAAAACTAAACTAATTATCAAAAAATACCAAAACAGGATCAATTCTAAATCAAATCGAGACAAGAATTAAACCAAAAAAACAAAACAATCACTTGAATAGAATAAAGAAGAAAATTATTGTTTTTAACCATTCTTGTAGTCTAATTAGGTCAATACCCCAAGTTTATTAAAACAGTATTCATGCCTTGAACTCAGATTTATCAAAAAACAAATTACCATCATCAAATCAGACTAAAACGCAAAGGAGAAGGACAGAAACTCGACCCCTAAAAATAGAAAAAGAAGAAAAATCAAGAAGGAACAGAAAGAAAGAAAGATAAACAGAAGAAAAGAACAAAAAAGAAACCTCACCATATGCCCTGATATTCACGAATGTTAGGAGGCCATTGCATGGGTTGGTTTAAACCTTGACTTCGAAGGGTTGAACCCTAGATTCAAAAATTTTAAAGGTTTAAATGGATTCTGGAATAATAACTTGGGGATTCAGGTAGAGGATAGGGAGGGGAGTATGGGGTGTGAGTTTGGTAGGGTTTGGGTGGCGGAGCCGCCGTGCACGGTGGTGGCAGCGCCTAGGGTTTGGTATATTCGAGGAGTTCCAGTGACTTTCGAGGAAAACCAGTGATGGCATAGGCATGAGGAGGACAAGGCGGAGCTTTGGTGTTATTTTGGAGGCAGTTGGAGCTATACCACCGCCGTGGGCGATTTTCGGCGGCAGAGTCGGGGCGGAGCCAGTGGGGTTATATTTTCTGATGAGGGAGGTGAAGGAGACGACGGATTGGGGTAGGGGGAAGCTCCGACCGTTTTATATTAAGTCTAACCTAGTTCCTGACCGTTGGATCTAGTATCCTCGATGGTCAGGATCTAATATGACCAAAACGACGACGTTTTATTTAGGACGGGGCTGGACCGGGTATTGGGTATTTGGGCTTGGATTAGGGAACGGTTTGGAAGGGGTCTTGGTTCATTTCAATCGGATTTGGCCCAAAATTGGGTAATCCATGAAGACCCATTGTCTTCTTAGTTCCTTTTCTTTTGATTTTTGTTTATTTATTATTATTATTATTTATTTATTTTGAATTTTGTTAAATGCAAAAATAAAACTAAAAGAACCAAAGTAACTCTACAATTGTACTAATTAATTTCTAAATTAACTAATTCCTAAGAAAACTAAAATAAAGTAAAAAATGTAAAAGAAATATTTTTGGTATTTCTTTATTTTTTGCAATATCAATTTACTAATAAAAATGTTAAAATTTGATCCTAAATGCTATTTTATATTTTTGAATTATATCAATTAAAAATGCACACACAAAAAATACAAACGAAACACAAAATCATGCAATTAATCCCTAAAATTCAAATAATAAAAGAAAAATCCTTGTTCTAATGAATTTTATAGGAATATTTGAGCGTGGCAAAAATCACATGCTCACAGGTACGATTCCTGTTTTTGATGTTGTTTGCGATTTGAGGCCTCGACTAAGTTTGTATCGTATTTTGGGACATGTTAGTACGATTGGTTTAGGTCCGGGCGGCCTTTGGTAGATTTCTGATGGTTAAAGGATCGAATTTGGATTAAGTGTTATGCTGAGGTGCTTCAGGTTTGGTGTCATCGTACCCGCGGAGGGATTGGCTGCAGAAGCGGCTAGGATTGCGCAGCTACAAAGAAGAAGAAGACTACTAGGGGTCAGGTGCGGAAGGATTTTCGCAAATGTGGATATGCATCTGTGCATGATCAACCGCAGAAGCGGGAGTGGACAGGATGCTATGAAGTCGCAGAAGCTAGGGGTGGTTCGTAGATGCGGTCCCGTAGGTGCAAAGTTGGAACCGCAGGTGCGAGAGGTCAGGTGTTTATTGGGCTTCACAAAAACATCATTTTCTTCACAAAAGCGGGATCGCAGGTGTGAGCCCAGGCTTTGCAGGTACAGAATTCCTGGGCAGTGTATAAGATTGAAAGGTTCTGAGATTTTTATTCATTTTTAGACATTGAGAGCTCGAACTAAGACGAGTTCTGAAGAGGATTTCACGAGATTCCTTGAGGTAAGCCACTTTTGATCATTTTTATTCAATAATATTGATTACCCATTGAATTTTTCCCCTATTTTATGTGTTTTTAAGGTGGAATTTTTTGAGTTTTGGGCTAGAGATTGAAGATAAGTTTTGGGGATTTGAGTGATGATTTGGTGTCGGAATTTGGTAAATTTAGTATTGTTAGACTCGTGGTTGAATGGGTGTTCGGATTTTGTAATTTTTGTGGGATTCTGAGACATGGACCTGGGGTTGACCTTTGAGTCGACTTTTTGATTTCTGTTAAAGAACTTAGATTTTTCATATGGAATTGAATACTATAGCTTGAGTTGATTGTATCGAGTTATTTGTGGCTACATTCGAGGCATTCGGAGGCTAATTCCCGAGGTAAGGACTTATTGGAGTAGAGATTTGCACAGTTTGAGGTAAGTAAATACTTCTAAACTTGGTTTTGTGGGTATGAATCTTTGAATTACGTGTTAACTTTTAAAAACCTGAAAGCATATTTATGTTTCTGTATTATGTACCAATAGATTATGAGATTCTCTACGATATTATTATCATATTTCCTATCATTTATGTATTGTTGAACTCTGTATTTGGGTTATATTGGTTGAGCTCGTCACTTCTTTCAACTCAAAGGTTAGTCTTGTTGCATATTGGGTACATTGATCGGATGTACTCATACTACACTTTGCACTTCATGTGCAGATCCAATTATTTTCGGGCACGATGATTGCTGATATTGAAGCTTTATCAGTTTGGAGATTATCGAGGTAGCTGCTTTGGCGTCTGTAGACCTTGACTCTCCTCCTTTTCCTTTTAGTTTATTTAAACTATTCTACTTTCCTAGACAGTGTTTTCAACTGGCAGACCATGTTATCGTAAAGATGCTTATGTACTCACCGACACCAGGATTTTGAGGAATATTGTATTGAGTCACGGTATTTTCTTATCATTATATGTGATTTCTCTCTTTAACTTATACTACTATGTATTTCCAAATTTAAAGATATGTGGTTTTATTGTGATTGTCGGCTTGTCTAGTATTGCGATAGGCACTATCACGACATATAAGATTTGGGTAGTAATAAGTTGGTATCAGAGCCTAGGTTACATAGGTCTCACGAGTCATGAGCAGATTTAGTAGAGTCTTTGAGAATTGGTACGGAGACGTTTGTAGTTATCTTCGAGAGGTTGCCGATACCTCAGTAAAACTTTACTTTCTTGTATTCTTGTCATACGAATTTGTTGATTCCAGAAACTAAAATTCTATTATTCTATTCTCTCACAGATGGTGAGTACACGTGCTTCCGGACCGGGCGGATGGCCACTAGTACTACCAGCTAGGGCCACGAGAGGCTGGGGCCGAGGTAGAGGCCAAGGTGCAGCTCATACAGTGCTAGTGATTGAGTCGGTGGAACCAGATCAGACACCAACTATACTCGTTGTGATTCCAGGCCTTCAGGAGGATCTAGCCCAGTTATTGACTATTTGCACTATCCTAGCTCAGGCGGTTTCAGTTCAGGCCGCACCACTTCTCAGGCCGGGGGAGGTGTTCTAACTCCTGCCGCCCGTACTCCAAAGCAGGTGGTGCAGGGACATCAAAAAACAAGGGTACTACCAGCCTAGTTGGTTAAAGTTTCTCAGGCCTAGGTGAATCCCATTATGATGAGCAGAAGAGACTAGAGAGGTTTGGAAGGCTCAAGCCTCCATAATTCAGTGGGGCTGAGTCAGAGGACGCTCAGAAATTTTGGGATAGGTGTCAGCGCATTCTTCGCACGGTGGCTATTCTGGAGACTAGTAGGGTCTCATTTACTACTTTTCAGCTGATGGGGCAGCCTTCAGATGGTGGGAGACCTATGAGCAGAGCAGGCCAACCGGTGCTGCACCACTTTTATGGCACGAGTTCTCTATTCTCTTCTTGGAGAAGTTTGTGCCATCGACCCGTAGGAAGGAGTTGCGTAGGAAGTTTAAGCAGCTATGCCATGAGGGCATGTCTATGACCTAGAACGAGATAAGATTTTCAAAGTTGGCTTGTCACGAGGTCTAGTTGGTTCCCATTGAGAGGGAGAGGATTAGGAGGTTCATTGATGGCCTCAACTATGGACTACATTTTGTTGTGACTCAAGAGAATTTATTAGGCGCTATGTTCGACGAGGTTGTTGATATGGATAGGTGGCTAGATTTAGTCCGTAGTAAGGAGCATGAGGGGATGGAGGCCAAGAGGCCTCGTGGATCGGGTGGTTTCAATGGTGTTTCTTCTGGGGGTCAGTCGCACCACAACAGGGGTCGTCCTTATAGGCCCTCTCAGATGGCTTGTTTGTTTCATCGTGGCGCATTAGCTAGCCATGGTTCATATAATGCTCGCTCGGGTCAACCATCTCTTAGTGAACTCCCAACTTAGAGTTCATCTCGTGCTCCATCAGTTCAGAGTTTATCTATGCCAGCACCCTCTAGTAGTTATTCTAATTCTCAGGGTCCGATTTAGTACTTGCTGCCATTGTCAAAGTGGGGTTGCTTTGAGTATGGAGAGTTTGGGCATGTTAAGAGGCATTGTCCCTACCTTTTGGGAGGTCTAGTTCAGTAGAGGAGTCAGGCTACGACTTTTATACCAGTTACTTCAGCACCCACTCAGCCAGCTCGGGGTGGGGCTCAGGCAGCTAGGGGCTTCCCTAGAGGGGGAGGCTGATCAGGTGGTAGTGAGGATCGATTCTATGCTATTCCTACTAGGGGCGAACTCAAATAGTGAGAAGTGGGTTCAACTGAACCTTCTTCGTCAAAAAATAATACTGTATATATGCATAAATTATGGCTAAGCAAGGTAAATTTTATATAGAAATTATTTTTGAACCCACTTATACGGCTTATACCCCTTATGTTAATTATGGACTTCTCCGACTGAACCCGCTTGCACAAAATTCTGGGTGCGCCACTGATTCCTACTTGCTAGAGGTCGTTGCTTCAGACACAGTGATCACATGTATTGTCTCAGTATTCCACAGAGATCGCAGGTATTGTCTTAGAATACTGTTTTGTCATTTGGAACTTGTCCCTCAAGTTTGGCGTCATTCCGAGTTGATTTAATAGGACTCGGACGCGTGGTTGAGTGTTTAAAAGTTCTTGAGTTTCATGCTAATTCCATGTTGTTTGGAGGTCCATTTTATCATTTCAGATGTTATTTTTAGACTTGTGCTGATGTTTGATTTGGGACCCCGAGGGCTCGGGTGAGTTTCAGACGCGTTTCGGAGAGTTTATAGAATGTTCAAATTTTTGTTGGCACTCTGATATTGCATTGGCGATAAATATGTTGCATTTGCGACTATTGCATTTGTGGGCCCTTTTTCGCATTTGAGAAGTACATTGTGTTCTGAAGAGTTCACATTTGCAAACTCCCTTTCGCATTTGCGATACTTGCCTGGGTTGGGGAGGGATCGCTTTTGCGATCAAGTAGTCATTTTTGCGAAGTGTGCCAGTTTGCATTTGTGAACTTCATGTCGCATTTGCTACTATATTAGAGGTGTGATGATTGTTGTATTTCAATCTTTCTTCGCATTTCCGGCGCCTGCGCTGGACATAAGAGATGAGGGATAGGATTTTAGTCTCATTTTCATATTTTGGAAACCTAGACTTAGTAGGAGGGGATTTTGAAAAAGGATTTTCATCTACAATCTTGGGCTAAGTAATTTTGCTTAATTTTTAACTATTTTACATGACTATATTTGAAATTCACACCAAAAATTATGAGAATCAAAGGAAAATTTTGAGAAACTTTGTTAATTTTTTTAAAAATGAGAATTTGAGTTTTGAGAGTCGATTTGGACTCTGATTTTGAAACAAAATACATATATGGACTCATGGAATTATGGTTAGTTGGAATCTACCCTTGGACCTAGGTTTTGATCGGGCGGGCCTGAGGTTGACTTTTGTTGATTTTGAGAAATTGTGCAAAGATCATAGCTTTAATTATTGGAATTGATTTCTCTTTCATTATTTGATGTTATTGAGTTGATTTTGGTTAGATTTGAGCCGAGCGGGTGTGAATTGTAAAGGGAAGCTATTTTAGAGTATTGACTAAAGGCTTGTGAGCTAAATATCTTGCCTAACTTTGTATCGGAGAACTACCTCATAGGGATTTGTTTGTTTGCATTATTTGAACAACGTGAAATATATGTACACGAGATGACGAGTGTGTCCACGACTTATTTGTAAAAATTTGAACCGGTTTAGACTCTTAAATTCTTATGTACATTAAAATAAAATTGTCTTCTAATGTTATATTCTATTGCTAAATTTACCCTTACATGCTTTATTTGAAGTTGATTGGTTCATGTTCTATCTTTTATTGCCAAATATACTCTTATATGCTTTAATTAAAGTGGTTGCCTCTTTTATTGTCATGTTATCCCTTGTATAGTTGAGTTGTCCTTATTTGAAGTCATTATTACATGGTATCTCTTCCAATGTTAAGTTATCCTTATTTGAAGTCATTGTTACATGATATCTCTTCCGTTATTAATTTATCCTTATTTGAAGTCATTGTTACATGTTAGCTATTCCATTTTGATTTATCCTTATTTGAAATTGTTGTTACATGTTACCTCTCTTATTGTGGAGTTATTCTTATTTGATATCTTTATTATATATTATCTCTCTCATTGTTGAGTTACTCTTAGTTGAAGCCATAATTACTTGTTATGTCTTTCACTATGAGCTCTTTCTTCCATTTCATCGTGTTTCATAATTCTTGTATTGATTTACTTCTCGTACTCTCGTGTTACTATTGTTATTGTTTTACTCGGTATTGTTGAGTCGTGGGATATATGTGGTTGTGGTAGTGGAACTGTTGTTATGGAGACGTTTGTGGTGTATGGGCACATATGATGCGAGTAGTTATGTTATGTTGTTATATTTTTGGAACACATGGTATTGTTGAGAGGATTGTAGGGGTGTTCACACGTGAGTCATCCATGCTATTATTATTGATATTGCACATGTGACGTGACAAGACGGGCTATATATATAGTTTTACTTATATATGAGACAAGGTGGGAATATTATTATGCGTGTGTGGCAAGACAAGACGAGCATTTATTTTATTGTTGCGCACACGGCGAGATATGGGGCTATGTTAGGGATGATTTGTGATGGCTTAGGGGAATTGTTATTGATGATATTGTGTAGTGCTGCGCCTACCTTTTGTGGGTCATCAAATTCGATTTTGTTGTGTTGTTTCCTATGTGCCTTTCGTTGTCTCTGATCTTACTTCTCGACTCGAGCTGTAATATAACCCTTGCACAAGCATACACTGTAATTAGTCACTTTTATCAGTCCAAGAAGATGAACCTTGATATTCGTTGATCATTTACATGCATTTTTGTATACCTACCTTTTGTGCATGAGTTGCAATGTTATACGTGAGTTGTCCTGTGGATATGAGATATTATTACCGCTAGCACGTGAGTTATCCATGCGGGTATATTATAATGTTACTCTCTTAGCACGTGAATTGTCTATATAGATATGAGGTATTAATGGTATTGGTACGTACGATTTTCGTGCAGAACATGAGTTATCGGTGTGGTTGTGATTTATAAGGTGGGCACAAGATGCCATGTGATTTGGGACTTGTGATTTGGGACTCGTGATTTATGATTATGAGGTGTGGAGGTGATACCTCAGAAAAATTCTTGTATAAGCCTTGTGTGAAAGCGGTTGTTTTAATGGGTTATTACTTTTTTCCCTTGGTTTCACTAGACTTTAACTGTATTCTGCTTACTTCACATCGTTATTACCTGTTTGCTCCTTGTTGTTAATTGTCGTTTCTAGTTCTTATTGCAAGTATTGTAACATTACTCTTACTATGCTTAGCTTTATATTTTTCCCTTTTAGTTTTATATTCAAACTTGTACAAGTTAATATATCTAGTAGGTGTCTTGCTTGTTTCTCGTCACTGTTTTACCGAGGTTTGTCTTGATACTTACTAGGTACCGTTGTAGTGTACTCCTGCTACGTTCGCTGCACATTTTTGTGCGGATCGCAGTACCTCGTGGTGTGTTGATCATTAGATAGTTGATTGAGTATTGCTGTAGAGACTTCAAGGTATACCTGCCGTCGCGTTCGCAGGCCTCCAATTCACCTTCTGAAGTTTATTTTGTACTATTTATTTCTATTACGGAATAGTTGTACGTAGATATTTTCTAGTGAACTCTATAGAGCTTATGACTTGTACTACCGATTTTAGGATATTATATATCTATTTTGGATTGTTGGTGTTATATAGAAATTTCTGGTTCATACTTAATAGTTGATTGGTTAAAATCTAGTATTGATTCAGTAAGTGTTAGTTTTACCTAGTTTTAGAGACTATGTATCATCACGACTCTTCGTGAGGAAGTTTGGATACTGACAAAATAGCATGGGAATATGCACAATAGTCACAACGTAAATATAGCAAATAGCATGGTCAATATGTACAATCAATCATATCACAGATATAGAACGTTATGCATACAAAAGAGCAACAATATATCAGTATATATTTTTTTCCTCGTATTTATATTGATACTCATAACCTCTTTTTTTCTTTTTTTTGAACAGTAAAAGTAGTTATATATTATAAAACTAGATATTGTTCATCATATTACAGTCCATAATCCTGGCTGAGTGATTGATACTAGTAGCATCACCTACCAAGTTTTGATTTCCTAATAGCTTAAGCATATTACATGAAGACGTAGTAATTTTTTTGAAACATAAACTATCCGTACTAATATGTTTTTTCAAAAGTTGTTGTACACAAAAAGGCGGTTCTGCTAACATCCTGGTCCTTCCTTTGTTGAAGTTGTTATCCTTAATCTTTCTTGCTTGTAGTCTATTTAAAATAGTTTTAGTTTCAAAACAGTTCCCTCTTTGAGTTCAAAATCTTAACTTAACTTCGATCAAGTCAAGACTAATATTCCTCAATATTTTTGCCGCATCTGGGATTCACCTACGATTCCAATGTATTCGAAAGAATACTCAATGGTGTAAAAAAAGAAGCTATGAGACTCAATTTCATAATACAAAGCTTGATTAAATTCAATGTCAACCTAAAAGGTCAACCCTAGTTCACATGGTTAAACCCCGAAATCTAGGTCGAATATGGGTTAGCTATAACTTCATGAGCCCAAATATTTAAGCATTCAAATCATCAGTCTAGTGATTCTACGTTTTGTGTACAAAATTCTCAATTTTTCACAATTAAATCCATAATTAAACGATAGATCTCAAGATAGATTCATGATAAAAACTCAAATTTATGTTAAAATCATTTACACTAAGTTTGTGGATGAAAACTTTGCTCAATATCTCTCAAAACCAAGCTCCCAGGGTCTTAAAGTATAGAATAATGAAATAAAATCGTGAAATGGCGCTATTTATACTTGATAGAATTTTGCCTTATGCTACAGGTCGAACGTTGAGCGCCCATCACTCGCCCTTGCCCTTGTGCGACAGGTCTGCGCCGCCTTTCCATCGCATGCACCAAAGAACACCATGTTGTTTTCCTATTTTTCTCAAACTTGTCTCAATGGAGGTAAAACTCACTGAGCCCTTTAGGAACCAACCAACCCCGCCAATGCGTAACAAAATGCTGTATTAACTTGCACGAAGTCTTAAAATATGAAATGGAGGACCCATACTCAAAACAAGGGGGGAAAAATCAGAGATAGCCATATTTATAAGTGGTAGTTGAAAAATAGTTACAGTTTTAAAGTAACTAAAACTTATTAACTTTTCTTGTAAAGATAAAATTTGAACAAAAACACTCTTAAAAATCTAAAAATATTCCAGCATAATATGCTGGAATTCAAATTTTTTACGTTATATTCCAGCATAATATGTTGGAATTTGATAATATGCTAGAGTTATATCATAATATGCTGGAAGTTTATATGCAGGAGCTCCATACTCCCGCATATTTTGCTGGAACTTTTTGCGTGTTGGACTTCCAACATAATATGCTGGAAGTTTATACGCATGAGCTTCATAATCCAGTATATTATGCTATGTCAAGTTTAGTGCGGAATATCATTCATGGAGGATTGAGCTAAGAGAGCTTGATCTTATTACTGAAGGAGAAAAATGAGTTACAGTACATTTAACCTCCTAAACTATTGTTATATAGCTAACATACCGACTAACCACTAATTTAGTTACTAACTTCTACAAATGACATATACACCCATAATCTTAGGTTAGTTTACACAATACTACGCTATTCTACTTTTACTACTCTCAACACTCCCCCTCAAGACTTGTACTAATCTCAAAACTCCCCCTCAAGCTGGGGTGTGAACACATTCAACAGACCCAGCTTGGACACAAGATATTCATGTTGCTGCCTTCCAAGCACTTTAGTCAAAATGTCTGCTTGTTGTTCTTCAGATTGTATGTATTGAGGCATTACATCTCTTTTCTGCACTTTCTCCCTTATGAAATGGCAGTCTATCTCGATATGTTTAGTTCGTTCATGATAGATTGGATTCTCAGCAATTTGGATTGCTACGATGTTATCACATAACAACTCAACTGGAAGCTTCAACTTTGTCCCCAGTTCTTCATATAATCTGATCACCCATGTTATTTCTGATATAACTGAAGCCATACTTCTGTACTGAGCTATTAGACATTGTAGTTTCATTCTTAGACTTCCAAGATATCAAAGATTCCCCATATTTCACTAAGTATCTTGTCACTGATCTTCTGGTGTTTGGACAAGAAGCCCAGTCTGCATCACAATATGCTCTGACTTCTTCTGCTGGCTTGCTTGATAGCAATACTCCCAATCCAGGCTCTCTCTTGATGTATCTAACAATTCTCATGGCTACTTCCATGTGAGATCTCTTTGGATGCTGCAAGAATTGGCTTAAGGTTTGGACAGCAAAGCTTATATCTGGCCTAGTTATTGTAATATACAATAACTTCCCTATTAATCTTTGATAAGCTTCTATATCTTCTAGTGTTGTATCACCTTTAAGTCCAACATGATCATCATATTGTGCACTGGTCAACTTCTGATTGCTTTCCAAAGGAGTCCAGGCAGGTTTTGCTCCCCCTAAGCCTGAGTCTGAAATCAGCTGTAAAGCATACTTCCTCTAATTCATAAGTATGCCATGCCTAGACCTTGCAAATTCTATTCCTGAGAAAAACTTCAGCTCCCCTAGATCCTTTATTTTGAACGTTTGTTGTAGTACACTCTTAGTGTCAACATCAACTCATCATCATTCCCAGTGATAAGTAAATCATCAACATATAGTAACATAACAACAATTTTGGATCCAGTCTTCTTGATTAATAAAGAGTGATCCAGTTGGCTTTGTAGAAAACCAAACTTCACCAATGCATCTACCAGCTTCATATTCCATTGTCGAGATGCTTGTTTAAGCCCATATAAAGACTTAACAAGCTTGCACACTAGGCCTGTCTCCCCCTTGTTGTGAAAACCTTGGGGAAGTTGCACGTAGACTTCTTCATGTAGATCTCCTTTTAAGAAGGTCTGATAGACATCCATTTGATGGATATACTAGTTTTGAGCTGCTGAAATAGACAACACTATCCTCACTATCACCATCTTCACAACTGGTGAAAAAGTGTCCTGGTAGTCAAGACCTTCCCTCTAGTTGTACCCCTTTGCTACTAGCATTGCCTTGTACCTCTCAACTTCACCATTTGCCTTGTACTTGATCTTGTATACCCATTTTCAACCAATGGCTCTTTGTTTGGTAGTAAAGGCACAATTTCCCAGGCTTTGTTGTCTGCAAGAGCAGTGAGCTCAGCCTTCATGGCATCTACCCACTTGGGATCTTTGCAAGCTTCATCAAAGGATGCAGGTTCAACTGTTGCAGAGAAGGCTGCTAGATTGGCCTGGTAGTGATGTGACAAGTTGTTGTGATCCAGGAGTTGCTCAAAGGATAAGAGCATGAGCTACTGGCTTGAGCAGTCACATAGTCATGTAGCCATAATGGAGGCCCTTTATCTCTAGATGACTTTCTCAGAGGAACTGCAATTGCTTCATGATTGTGGTCAGTATCTACAACATCTTGGTCATATTTGCATCTCCAGGCATGTCAACATCATCTTCACTTGCTACTGCGGGGCTTATATCTTCAAGTCCATTTGAAGAATTCTCTCCTGAGTGAAGATCCTCCATGACAGATTCTTGTCCTGTGCTTTGGTCATTAAGTTGGGGATCAAATGTAGTTGCAGGTGCAGGATTAGTGATGTTGGCATTTGGCACAGCTTGAGTGATCAAGTATGGTCAGCTTGAAAGATTGCAGGTCATGTGGTCTGTAGATCTTTGAAAGGAAAAACTGATTCCCTGAAAGTCACATTTCTACTAACAAAATTTTTTTTGTGAGTTAAATCAAATAACAAGTATCCCTTTTGCACAGCTGAATACCCCATTAGAACACTTCTTATAGCTCTTGGTTGGAATTTGTCACCAATTATTAATGATATAGCATAGCAAAGACATCCTGGAACCCTCATATGTTTCATAGATGGACTTTTCTTATGAAACAACTCATAAGGAGACTTCCCTGCAAGCACTGGTGTAGGCATTTTGTTTATCAAATAGACAGCTAACAACACACATTTATCCCAGAACTTTAATGGGATGCATCTTTGAAATCTGATTGCCCTAGCTACCTCTAGTATGTGTCTGTGTTTCCTTTCTACCACCCCATTTTGTTGGGGTGTGTATGGACAAGACCTTTGATGAACTATCCCAAATTTGTTGAACATGCTTGCAAGTTCAGAGTTAATGAACTTTGTCCCATTATCTGTTCTGATCACTTTAACCTTAGTGTCAAATTGTGTTTGAACCATTAAGAGAAAATCTCTAATAACAACAATTACATCAGACTTCAACTTCAAAAGATAAATCTATGTCACTCTATAATGGTCATCCACTATTGTTAGGAAGTATTTATTTCCATCATGTGTTGCAACTCTAAATGGTCCCCATACATCCATATGTAAAAGTTCAAACACATTTTTTACTCTATCTCTACTAACAGGGAAAGGCAATTTGGCCTGCTTAGCCGAGGGACAAACATCACAGTTACCTACTACATTTCTACATAATTCTTCTCTAACATTCAACATATGTTTCATAACGTTTGGTGATGGGTGGCCCATCCTTTTGTGTCAAAGCTGTAAAATATTGTGATGCAACTGCACATTCATGGACTTTGGAATTAACTCTTGTCCTTTATTTGGAATTTCAGAAGTCAGCAGATAGAGCCCATTAGTTTCCTTACCAATCCTCTTCAGCTTCCCAGTGAAGAGGTCATGTAGTACACAAAAACCAGGAAAGAATGCAACCATACATCTTAGCTCTCTAGTTAGCTTAGATACAGACAATAGGCTATACTTAAAATTTGGGATGTACAGAACATTCTTAATTTCTTGTCCTTCTCCTATCTTGCATTTACCAATATGTGAAACTGTTACTTTAGTTCCATTAGGTAATCGTACTGTTTTTCCATCTTGAGATGTTATATTGTATAGCTAAAAAAGTGAACTAAGGTTCAAGGTCATGTGATCAGTCGCACCTGTATTTATGATCCACTCATGAGTACAACCTCTCTTGTCTACTAAGCAAACAGTGGATTGAGATATACCTACCATGTTGGTTGTGGTTTCCTGCATCTCCTCTTTGTTAAGCAGCCTCAGAATCTGATTGAATTGCTCCTCTGTGAACATAGGTCCCATTCCATATCCTGATGAGTTCTCCTTCTTAGCATGCATGTTTGGTACATTCATGTTCCCCTGCATCTGTGAGTCACCTTCTCCCAACAATGCAGAGTTAGTTGAACCATATCCTTCTCTCCTTTTAGGCTTGAAATCAGTTAGATATCCTACTATCTTATAACAATTCTCCCTAGTGTGCCCTTTTATTTTGCAAAAATCACATTGGAGATTATAGTTCTTCTTAGGTCGAAACTAACCACTAGTAGTTCTATTAGTCATTAGTGCTCAGTTGAATCATGAGCATTGGACATAGCTCTTTGACTCTCACGTTCCATCAATATTGAGTAGGACTTATTTATTGTAGGCACTAGAATCATCATAAGTATTTGGCTACGAGCTTGCTCATATGACTCGTTAAGTCCCATAAAAAATTGTAGCAACTTCAAACGTTCCATAACGGCCACGGATTCACCAGATTTTGCACAATTACATCCCAAGGCTGGGGCTAAACTATCAAATTCTGCCCAGAGTACTCGTATCTTCAAGAAGTATGAGGATATCGAGTCAGTACCTTGACTAATCCTTGCAATTTCTCTATGAATTTGAAAGATTCTCGAGCAATCTGTCTAATCAAATCGCTCCTTCAAGTCCTTCCAAACTTCACTGGCGTTCGAAGAGTAAACGATCCCACTGAGAAATTCTAGTGAAACACAGTTTATAATCAATGACAAAACGATTGTGTTGCATCGCTCCCAAAGATCTATGAGATTTGTACCAAAAACTTCCCTTTTACAAGTGTTGTCGATGAACCCTAGTTTGTTCCGTCCTAGTATTGCAATTCTCATTGCTCGACTCCATACAGAATAGTTTTCTGGTCCTCGTAACTGAAGAGAAATCAACACAGCTCCGGAATTGTCAATCGAATTGAGAAAAAGTGGATGATTGTGACTCAATTTCTCTGGTAGTTCATTATCAACAGTCCCCATGGCTGAACTCTGTTAAAATTCTCTGATGAAAAGCTAGCTAGCACGTCGATTACTCTAAGCGACCATACTTATGGTCGATTGCTCTGATACCATTTCATGTTTAGTGAGGAAGATCATTCATGAAGGATTGAGCTAAGAGAGCTTCATCTTATTACTGAAGGAGAAAAATGAGTTACAGTACATTAACCTCCTAAACTACTGTTATATAGCTAACATACCGACTAACCACTAATTTAGTTACTAACTTCTACAAATGAGATATACACCCATAATCTTAGGTTAGTTTACACAATACTACCCTATTCCACTTTTATTACTCTCAACATGCTAGATCTTTCTATCTTTTAGCAAAATATTGGCTATTTTTAATGACTTTGCAAATGCTGGTTGTTTTATAATTATCGGTCTGAAAATTTGCTAGCCCTTGCTATTTTTACCAAAATAAGAGGTTGGGTTATCACATATATGCAGCTATCACTATAAAAATGATTTTCCAGATTCTTAAATAAAATAAAAAACAAGAATGCCCACAAATTTTTTGAAATCCACTAGGTAGTATGCCTAGTGCTCTTTAAAATGCCCACAATTTGCTTCGACATATTTGTTTTTCTATTAAAATGTCCGAGAAACATAGTAAGCACCCATTTTGACACATTGCCTGATCCCTTCCTAAGATAGAAATAAAGAACGATAGCCTAGTACTACTATCCAGCTACTATTCAAATTACTTAGCAAGATTCACATTTTGGTTAGAACACGACATAATTTCAAGAGAAGGCTGAAAATATTACATACGGTTCTAACAAGCGACTCAAATCTAGAATGAGATGACGTTCCACCAAGTTTTTTAAATAATTAGAAAAAAAATATTTAATAATGGGGCAATCAAAGAATAAAATCAGACACACTCACATGCCAGGCATTTTCTATAAATAGTCCCCACAATCTTGTTTGGCTGATTCATCTTAGCATTGCACTTTGCTTCTTCTTTCTCATATCTTTTAGCCAGAAAGGGAAAAATGGATTACAAGAGCATGGAAGTAGAGAGGAAAATAGTTGAAAATTACAAAGAGGAAGAGATGCAGAATGAGGAGACAAAAATCAGCAAAAAGAAGCAACTTGGAGGAATCAAAACTATGCCATTTATACTGGGTGAGTTCCCGTTGTCACTTCGTACATACTGAAACCTAATTTTACTTGGCAATATTATAATTCTGAGCTTTAGTTTTATCATGTCTTTATATTACAGAAAATGTTCTGATACAAGCGATACGAAAAATAGTTCAAATCTAGCCGTCATTATATTCCTGTAGCATTTAATTTTAAAGCTATTATTCATGAATGGCTGTTTAACCCTACGCTCTTGGTGGTGATATTATAGTTTGGTCTTAACATCTTCTTTTTCGGTTCATGTTTACTATCGCGTCTAATTATATTTGACAGATGATCCATCAATTAACCATGATTAAGTGAAAAATATATTTATATGCATACATGTCATACTTTTACTAGTTCCATTAAATATGTTCGGTACCGATAAATTTTTACCATGCATCTCACTGCGATGTGTGCATTCTTCGATAATAATTTTCATCTTCTCCAATCTTCTTTCTCTTTTCCTTTTGGAGTGTTAACTAATTTGTATTACAACTTGGTGGGGAAGATTGCAAAAATTAGAACTATTTTTTAAATTAATTCACTTCTGCGAGGTTAGAATAAATCCGTATTTGCGTATTAAAAGCCAAGAAATGAATACGTACATGGAAGCGAATGGAACGCCTTACAGCCTCCTCAATTACATAATGGGGTGCAAGAAATGGAAAAATATAATTTATTCATGGGTAGAGAAATGATATACACCAATTAAAGGTGTGGTCGAATGGTAAGCACATTCTCATCCTTAATTAAAGGTCTTCCGGTATAAAGTCACCTTTATTTGAGAGGTTTACCCCTTTGTGGTCTTTTGGGTACAAATCCAAATTTAATCGGACCGTACCGAACACCAGTTGAGAAACCATCTGTATATGTCTTTTATCACCAAATATAGTGCTTTAAGCTTTCATATATTAGATAATATCAGTGCTTTAAAAGGTTATTTCTCGGCGAGCCTCAGAGCTCGGGATACAAAAACACACCGAAGTGTACTGACGGGGCTTAGGATTCATGGGACATGAGCCTGAACCTTCCAGGCGTTTGCCTAGACACAAGTCACATACTCACATCGTTCTGGGTGTTCATTTGGAGCATAAACCCCGAGAACTTTTCCAGTTTGAGCCAAAAATGATTAATAAACTATGTTTTTAAAACTTAATATGCAAAAGTTAACTCCTACTAGTAAATTCTAAAACTAAAAATCTAAAAAGTCAAAAGTTTCTTATTATTTATCCTAATTTCATAATCTTTTTCTTTTTGTCGTTGACTAAGTAATAAATACACCTCTTCTGTGCTTGCATTTTCCTTCTTTATGCTTCATTTTGTTTTTGCATCTTTTATTTATTCTTTTCAAGTTAGTTTTTGATTTTGTATAACTAGCTTAGATATTATTTTGCGGACTCTATTCTGAATTTTTTGTGATAAATATTTGTGACTTGTTATCTAGTTTTAGATTTTTTTAAACCAATAATTTATTTTTAGTATAATATTTTGAATTATTAGGAAATAGAATATTATTTTTACCACTCTATGTGTGTTCTATTATAGTAATATTATATGTGTTATGTATTTTTAAGTTTTTTACTTTTTCAAGTAAATTTTTTTATAATTTTAATGCATTTTTTTGTAGATATACTTGTTTTATTAATTTATAAACTCTTTATATATATATATATATATATACTAGATGACATACCTGTGCGATGCACAGACCCAATTGTTGCTCCTTTTTCTTATTTTCTTCCTTTTAATATCTCTTGGTCTATTGCTAATTACACACTTTATTCTTCTTTAGGGAAAGAAAAAAAGAAAACAGGCATTTGTGTAATAACGTATAGAACCACATTTACCTGTATTTTTTTTTTTAATCTTTTGCGTTATGTGTATTTTAATTTTTATGAAATCGTATTATTATACTAATCACTTTGTTATACTTGTCGAAGTCCGACACTTTATTGTACAAATATTATACAATACTTCATGTACAATGTAGAGTATTTCTACATAGGTTCTACACATATCTATTTAAAAAAATAATTTTGCACCACCAAACTTAAAATTGATCGTAAAAAATGATTGAAAAGTCAATTGAAAAATAAGTCATGATGTATTTTTTTTCATTGTTTAAATTGAATATATATACTTCTACTCTTTTGTATTTTCAATTGTGTTAATGTATTGATTTTTCTTCTTATATTAATCAAAATTTGAATAATAAAATATATTTATTTTATTTTCAAATAGTTGACGATTTTTTTGTTCTTTGAAATAATAATTGTATTTTTAATTATCCAGAAATTTTTAAAAAGAAATTTATATTTTATTCTAGTTTAATGACATACCTGAATAATTTATTAAAAATAAAATTATTTTTCAATCATTCTAATTACTAATCAAATTGATCTTAAATTGAAGCATTACAATCGTTTTCTAGTTTCATTTTATATGATTGAGATACTCTAGGTTGTAATATAACTTTCTTTACCATAATTATTTGTCGAGATTTTTTTTAAATAGTTAATTTAATATTTATGTATTTTAAAATTTATATGATGTTGAATTCTTTATTTAACACACCTGAAGTACCCAACTAACTTTAATCATAGAGGGAAACGTACAATCCTGCATAATGATACTTCTTATGTTGCATAATATGTAATAAAAAAAATTCCAAATTAATTGTCTAATCCTTTTCAGATTATTCTTACATAATTTTTTATAGAGGAAATCATTATAAACAATATTCAATATTCTATAATAAAAAAGGAACTTGATATTATATTTTATTCTTAAATATTTTTTTCCTAATTTTATAAAGTGTTCCAATTAAAATCGCAATTTAATGAGGACTTGTATAAAATGATATCAATTGACACTAATATAAAAACATCCTAATAAAAATTTGTGTAATTTATTGCCACTTTTTTGTTAAAAAATAGTCAATAAATAAAACAAATGAAATAAGATTTCTTAAGGAGATAATATAATTGCTATATATAAATGTATGTAGCCATTGTATGTTTTTTATCAAATGAACGTTGAATTATAAAATTATCAAACAGATAATTTTTTAATTAAAAGTACTAATTGGAAGAAAAAAATAAAGTAAAAGTAGTCTGCTTTTAAACAAATTGAAGAGTAATATATTAATTAAGTAGTGCATTTAAAGGAGAAGGTAGTTAAGGTTGAATGAGAAGTGGGGTTCAAGGGAAGAATTTAATGGTTTGGGCGACCTTACTTTTGGGTTTTTCCATCATTACAAACCCAAAATCAATCTTTTAATCCTAATGTACAAGCAAACAATATGGTTATATTTTTTAAATGACCACAATGCCCTTAGTCAACCTCCTTCTCTCTTCTATATAATAGAAAATATAATAGAAATATAAATATATGGAGCTGATGCCTCATGCCTCATGCCTCTTTTTTGTCTCGCCCCATGTTAGATAAACGGTCCCGCCTCACACTCGCTGCTTTTAAAATACTAGTTGCAATTTAATTTTCTGCTACAAGTATATCTTTAACTGTGATTCCAATTTGCATCACGAGGTCTTCTGATTTGATGTCCTTTCTTCATGTTTTTATCTCCACCACTTTTTATCAACTTGATTTTCTTTTTGTCGCTCAACACAAAATAACGCTCCATATGTCCCCAATTTAAAAAATATTTTTTTTAACCAGTCCCAAAAAATAATATTTTTATGTATTTAAACATAATAAATTTTAAGTTTTATTTTTATTTTAATGAAAATATTTATAGTTCTATTTCTTAAGGTAGCAGTAATGTTTGTGTACACATTACTTTCCTCGGACCCATTAGTGAGATTACACTTGGCTTGTTGTTGTCGTTGCTATAATAATGAGTTAATTTATAGTCACATAAATATCTATACATTATTTTAGATGACTGGTCTCTGTACACGTGTGTTGAATGTGTGTCCGATATAAATTAGAACAAATTTACTTAAAATAATATAGATAATATATTAAAGTATGTGTATAATGAGTAGTAAAAAATATAAAACGGAAAAATTACAAGCTCAATTTGATGAATAGTTAGCGTATTTGAATAAAAGATGATAATATAAAGGTAAAAATTTTCTTAATATGCTTGTAACTTTTTACATGACTTTTTTGCATTAATATCACTTTTTTCCTTAAAACTCTTCCAAGAACTAACAAAAAGAAAAAGATTACAATTTGTAAGTAAATATTGTCTAAGTAATCTGACCTTAAGTTAGAATTGACTTCAAACTTTAAATATCGCCATTTATCTAATGTAATTACCAATTCTAACATGGATGAGCCTACATAAAAAAAGATAGATATTTGCACAGTAAACTTTAATTTGATTATCACCATTTATTTATCGTAGTTACCCGTTTTAACATGGATGATGATATATCTCAACCAAAAAAAAAACACATACAATTCCATGAATACTCGGTGGAAGTAACACAGAAAAATTAATTTGAAATATATAACGATCAACGCCGTATAAATACATAGAAATAGATCTTGAAGGGATAGTGACTCGGAGAAGAATTTAAAATTCTTTTATATATAAAAAAGATATAGCGACACTTTACTGTTTATCGTGAAAATAGTAATAACAATTAAATTTGTTAATAAGACTCTAAAAATACGTGAGCTATTTTTATGCTAGTTGTTAAGCAGTTGATGCTAGGTGTATAAAGTTTAAGGACGAAATGCGAGCTAAAATAGGGTTATAATCAACCCGGCGAGTTAGCTATTCAGGGCCTCAGACTGACTGATGCGGGGCCTCGAGGCTGATTCCTGGGCTCGGGCTCGAGTTATTGGGAATAACCGGGGAAGGGCTAACAGTTGGGATATAATTAAGAGAGGCTCTTTATGGCCAATGACAAGCAATAAATGAAGAACAAGGACAAAGATAATAAATAGGAGTAATAAGATTGAGAAAATATGTTAGAGAGAAAAGAAAGAGAGAAGGGGTTATTATTTATCTCGTGTAGAATAGTTGGAGCAACAACCGGTCGTTACAAAATGGTAAGGATCCCCTTTATATAGAAGGGGAATCCCAAGATAGTACAAAATGTATTAATTGTAAAGATATAGAGATGGGACGGCTAGACGTGACACCCTGATACGGGTTCAAGGCAGGTCGCGCGGCTAGGTTTTGTCAGGTTTAGCCGTGTGCCTTAGGAACTCCCCATTTTTACTCTAGCCTCGGTCGATATTCCCTTCAGGCCGGGCGTCGATGAGCCTCGAGGGAGGGAACTCGGTCACAGCTTCGCGACCTCGGGGCCTCGAGATGATCTTCCGAAGTAAATTAATGACGAAAAATAATTTTGTTTGTTTATAATTGTTGAGAATTTTGTGTATTGTTTGCATTCGTTCGTGTTTGTTGTTTAAATTAATGAAAAAATACAACAACAAAAAATACGTTGCATTTACGTCTAGGATTTAATTTTACAATTCTTGAATTAAGTAGTAAATTACTTATTTTACAAAAATAAAAAATACATATAAAAATGCATTTCTAGCTTTTGAGAGATTATTAAATTTCTTAGCTCACAAGTTCAATCCGAATTTTTCATATAAGAGGATTGAAAAACATTCCAAATTATTTTAGCTCACAAGTTGAATCCGAAATTTAAAAAAAAATGGGGTATGTTTTCATCCTCTTATATAAATTTCTAGCTTCGTCGCTAAGAAAATATAACTTAAATATATATTTAATATGCATTACATTAAAATAACAATCATAAAGATAAGGTAATTTAATTGACTCTGATTACTTATTCTACTTATAATTTTGATAAACTCTAATTACAATTTATACTAGATATTACATAATTTAAGTTATAGCTAAAACCATAAAAATATCATATAATAAAAAATATTGAATTGAGGAGGAAATTGAAAATTCAAGGGCAAAAAAGGTATTGTGTAGCATAAAGGTGGGAGAATGATTATTGTTCAAAGTTGAGGGGGAGTTTGATTTTTAACATAAAGTTGAGGAGGATAAATGATTTTCACCCGATATGATGATGATATGATAAATAATATTACTGAGTAACACGTATTTTCCGTAAACTAATTCTTAGAACTATGCACCTCTATAATGTAATCGAGAATCAGTAGAAAATACAATCACATTCTAAAATTTAGGAAAATTGAGTAGGACATTAATTCCTACTCAGTTAGTCAATTACTCTATCTGTCAGTTATTTTCTATCGTGAACTTTTTATATACCTTTTGAATATTCTATATTACTATTTTGGTTTAAAGTACTTTGTGTAGTTTTCAAATATGCAAATTATATTTCAAAAAAATTAAAGATATTATATCTAAATTTATGATACTGTACCATATAAATTAAGACGGGGCAGTATATACTTATATTTTTATTGACAAACAAACGTAGTGGACATATGGTCCCCTGTTCTTCTTTTTGATTGAGTTCTGCAAATTCTTGGACTATTTGAAGAGAGCATGTGGTAATGCAATAAAATACAAACTTAGTAGCGGATCCAAATCTAAATGGGAATAATTGCACTTTTAGATTTGAAAATGTAGCTACAATTCTTTTTTATTTTACTAGAATCTTTTTGAAATTATTATATAGGCCTTTAACATATTTATGGATGTGGATATATATTCTGCTAGATATAGGATTACGAAACATTTCGGGAGCTAATAATAAGAATATCTATTATTCCAACCATGATGAGGTCCGGACCTTTAATTAGTTAAACTCGAACACTGATATTAAAAGGGGACGCGCAGACCGCAGTACTGTAGCACCCGTCCAAATAACAACTTGAGAAATTGAAGTTATGGAAAATGAAGGTAAAAATAGCAGAGGCTGGTCAGTTTTCGGATTGGTAATTGAAAAATAGTCAGCGTTTGTAAAGTTATTGAAAATTAGTTAATATTTTGCTGTAACACAGAAAGTTCCAGCATGATATTCCGGAGATTGGTGCACATGTGTATGAACTTCTAGCATATTATGCTGGAACTCTAACCGGCAATGAAAATGAATCGTTACATCCATCCACGATCGTTGTCGTCGTCAACATTAGTAATAAGGGAGTGGTGGCCATCAGAGGCGGACTCAGGATTTGAATGCTGCGGGGGCACCATTATCTTTAATGTAAATATGAAAATAATATTAGTTGCAATAAAGTTTGGCGTGCAACTCTTTGAAAACTTAGTGATTACGAGTTCGTGGCCGAAAGAATGTTCAAAAATATAAAAAACTTAAATAAAATCAAGACTAATAAAGGTCTATGATCAGTCCAAAAAATCTCAATCGACGTCGCAAAGTCAACAGATACTTGCTACTTTCCCAAAGTAAATGCTGAAGGGAGAAGGATTTTTTTTAGTTGTCATTATTTTTTCTAAATAAAATATCAAATAAAATTGGTTAGAGATAAAGATTATTGATTAATGAAACTAGTTAATGAAATATTCTATCCCCCTTTCCTATTGTCTTTAATCATTAACTTTTCAAAGTCTAGAAAGATGTATCTCCAATAGAGTTTTTGACTATTTTGTGTAGAAGAAATGAAGAACTAATCCTGAAGAGAAGTTGAGTTTTGGAAAAAAGAAGAAAAAGGTGAAGCAATGTTAGTGTTGGTATCGAACCAGGGTCTGTGAGCAAGGGAAAGGTCCTTAAACAGCCCGCAGAACCAATGCAACTATGGGGAGTTTTGTTCATTTAGGGGCATAATTAAATTATTATAGGGGTCCTCGACATATATGCAGTAATATATACATGGTTTTCCCGAGCCTATAGGGTGCCAGTGACCCCTCAACCCTCCACGTGGGTCCGCCCCTGATACCCATGCTTGCTGAGATTCAGCACACCCTGCTTCACTGCATAATTGGCGGAGGCAAGCCACCCTACGACATATGGATGGGTCCACCTGTGCCAAGAAAACTTGGTACCGGTAGCAAAATTCTATAATTATTGGGTCAATTCATTCACCAGCTCCTAAGGTGAAAGGACCCAAAGTAAATGGGTGCGTTTAGACATACATGAACCTCGACTTTCGGTAGGTAAGTCATTCTACCGCATCAGGGATAAGAAATTCGACGTTACCCCAGTTACATTCCTCCTCCACAACATGGAGGTTAGAAGGGCGAACGGAAGAAGGGTATCTACGGACATGCCAGAACCTGTCACTTTTTGAGTTCGGCGGTGCTTTGTGTTCTTGGTGATCAGATGCTGTGCTAAAATGAAGTGGTATGATGGTATTTACGGTTGGAGGTTCAGAATCAACGTCAACCTCTTTGGTTTTATTTTTCTTTAGGCCTCTACCGAAGAGAAGGCCATCGTTTTCGGAGATAGCATTACGAGAAGACATGGTGGTAAAAGATCTATAAATAAGTTTTCACCGACGGATATGAAACATTCTGTACACAAAAGCTATGATCTATTCTCTTATTACGCTCATTTGGAACATTGCATTTACTCTTGTCATCGGAAATGCTAAGTCTTTAGTCAGACTTGTTATCTTCTTTAATTTCGTTTAATAATCTTACCTCTGTTTTCGTTCACTTGTTAATATTTGGCCAAATCGATTCACTTGTCTATAAATCATATTCAAGTGTAGCGTTTTTACGGGTAAACAAGCAAGGCAACTATGTTAACGTTAGTATGAGAAATGCAAATGTATAAAAAGCTATAGCTTAACTAATTATGAATTGATTATTCTCCGTGACAGCAAATGAAGTATGTGACCGATTTGCCGGCGTTGGTTTTCATGCCAACATGATAACATACCTGACACAGGTGCTAAACTTGCCTTTGGTAAAGGCATCCAACACCCTCACCAACTTTGGTGGAACTTCCAGTTTCACTCCACTTATTGGTGCTCTTATTGCTGATTCTTATGCCGGCCGATTTTGGACAATTATCATTGGTTCCATTATTTATGAGCTGGTACGTACATTTAATTTTCTGTGATTGATCCAATCGGTAAAAGAACAATATAATATTCTCAACTATGTGTGTGTGTATGTTTGCAGGGGATGATAAGTATTACCATATCAGCAATCCTGCCACAGCTCCGTCCTCCACCATGTCCAACACAACAGAACTGCGTAGAAGCTTCCCATCTGCAGCTTTGGGTCCTTTATGTTTGTCTTCTCCTGACATCTATTGGTACTGGGGGACTTAGGCCTTGCGTTGTCACCTTTGCTGCTGACCAATTTGACTTGAAAAAATCTAAACATGATCAGTCTTCAAGTTGGAATTTCTACAACTGGTATTATTTCTGCATGGGGGTGGCTACACTTGCTGCTCTAACCATAGTAGTCTATATCCAAGACAATGTGAGTTGGGGTTTGGGGCTAGGACTTCCTACCATTGCCATGGCATTATCAATTGTTGCTTTTGTTGTAGGGTCATCTCTTTACAGAAAAGTAAAACCAGGAGGAAGTCCTTTGATTAGATTGGCACAAGTTATTGTTGCCTCAGTGAAGAAAAGGAACGTCGTTGTTACTGATCCTGCTTTATTATATCAGAACAGAGAGTTGGATGCTATTATCTCATCTGCTGGCAGGCTTCTACACACTAATCAGTTCAGGTAAGAGCATTTCACAATACTTTATAGCATACTCCATTATGTAATATAGCGTCGTGTATGTTACAAATTATTACATTATCACATACATCATGTCTTTAACAACATACTCTCTCTATTCCACTTTATATAAAAATATTTCCATTTTAGTTTTCTCTAAAAAGAATGATTAATTTGGAAACAATTTAAAAAAACTTCTAATTTTAGCCTTAATAAAAAGCTTTTATAGACAAACAAATATTTTATCATGTTTAAGACCATAAATATAAAATTTATTTAGGAAAATAACTTTTAGTAAAAAAAATTACTTTTAAAATTAGTTGTTTACTTCTATACAAACATTTAGTTTTAAGAACTATTTTATTAGAAAATTCTTTAGATTGCAAATGAATCAAATAGACCACATGGTGGTCTCCATTTAGTTTTGGCAAATAAAATGAACAAATTTTGAATTCATGAATAACACGTCACTTTGAACACACTGGACTGCTGGATTATCTCACTCAATTGTGTTAAGGGTGTTCAAAATATAATATATAATCATATAATGTACATATTTAACTTATATACGCAATATTATATTTCGGCGAAGGATGTGAGCTTGACCACCCTTAACAAAAGGTGGATACGCCACTTGCCACATAATTATTATGGCTTGTTTAGGACCACAATCTTCAAAAGTCATCATTTATTTTATAAATTTCATGCCTTGTGAAATTGGTTCACATAAATTGAAATGGAGTGAAGTACTAGCTCGTACTCCCCATTTTCAATTTAGATGATTTCGTTTGACTTGGCTCAAAATTTAAGAAAAAAAATACTTTTGAAACATGTGGTGCTAAAAACTTAAGAAGCAAAAGCTTACCGGAACCATGATATTTTTGTTGTTATAAAAGCTTTTCATTAAGGGTAAAGTGATAAAATGAAAAGTCTAGTTAAATTATTTCTAAATATAGAAATGTATCGTTGTTTTTGGAACGGGTCAACAAAGAAAGTATGTCATTTAAATTGAAACAGAATGAGTAGTGTTTAATTCTACTCCTTTTAGAATTTCGGTCAGGCATTAATTAACTATTGTAATTTGATGCTGATCTTAATCAAGGTGGCTTGATCGAGCAGCAGTGGTGGTTGATGGTGATGACATAAATGGGTCGTCGAACAAGCTGCCAAACCTGTGGAGGGTAGCTACTGTGCATAGGGTTGAAGAGCTCAAGTGCATCTTTAGAATGTTGCCAGTTTGGGCTGCGGGAATACTGCTAATAACTTCACATTCACATCTGGGAAGCTTTACAATACAACAAGCTCGCAGCATGGATCGTCATATATCTCACAACTTTCAAATACCTCCTGCCAGCCTATCAGTCTTCACTGTCTTAACTGTACTCATGGGTCTTCCTCTATATGAGCGTATCTTTTTACCATTTGCTCGTCGCTTCACTGGAAATCCATCAGGAATTACTTGCTTACAAAGAATGGGCATAGGCTTTGGAATTAACATCATTGCCACTATAGTTTCAGCATTGGTTGAGATCAAACGTAAATCTGTGGCTGCACAACATGGCCTAATTGACCAACCTACTACTGTTATACCTATTAGTGTATTTTGGTTGGTTCCACAATATTGCCTCCATGGAGCTGCTGAAGTTTTCATGGCAGTTGGGCACCTTGAATTCCTCATTGATCAATCTCCAGAGAGCATGAGAAGTACTGCGGCTGCACTCAACTCGTTAACAACATCTTTTGGAAATTATTTAGGCACTCTCGTGGTATCTTTAGTTCACAATTATACCGGTAACGAGCACAACTGGCTACCTGACCGAAATCTCAACAAGGGAAAATTGGATTATTATTACTGGCTTGTGACTGGAGTACAGGTTTTAAATCTCATATATTACATGATATGTGCCTGGTTTTATAAGTATAAACCTTTGGAGGAGCTGACTGAAAGGAGCAAGGAAAGCGACGTGGAGTTGGCTAACAACAAAAAATCTTCAAGCACAACAAATTAACTGGTTCTAAAGGTGATAGAGGAGTACAACAATAGCAATAAGGGGAAATGTTAGACCGTTAACAAGAAAACAATAAAATGGATTAGTGATTTATTATAAAGTGTACCAGCTAGAACATCACTTTACTTCCGCCTACTTGTTCACTCCTGTTGTAAATTGACGTATATGCTTATAATAAGTAATACTCCCTCCTTTACAATTTAAATAATACACTTTCTTTATTAGTCCGTTCCAAATAAATCGATGATACATTTATATATTTGATTAACTTTTAACTTTAAACCTTAATAAAAAGCCTTTATAGGCACAAAAATATCATGACCCCATAAAAGCTCTGACCCTAAATTTTTAGGACCATATATTTTAAAAGCCTTTTTTTTCTTTTTAAACCCTATGTCAAGTCAAACTACATCATCTAAATCGAAACAGAAAGAACAATACTTACTGTACAGTATATCGTTCTTCCCATTCCTATATTTTTCTTTTCTTTTCCAAGTTGTATGCTAGATCCCAGCAAAGTTTGGTTTGAATTTACTTGGCCAAATGCATAATTGAACCCTTAAACTTGGCCTTTTTTGTCACATGGACACTTAAACATAGAGTTGTTCCTATCAGACCCTTCAACTAAACCACATATGTGCCAATTAGACACTTTGTAGACCATCTGAGAAAAACTTTTATAAAAATTATTGGATATGTAATTAGCTGCACTTGTGTATTTGATAGCTTTTAAGGCTTTCTTCATTGCTTATGAAATAGTTGCATTTGTGTATTTGACAGCTTTGCTATTTTGCTGAAGTACTATTTTTGTTAAAAGTTGTTAATGTCAAAATGCAACTTCTATCAACCACTTGTGCATTCTAGTCTGTAAAGTCTTATTCCAATAGCTTACAAGTGTCGTGCAAAGAGAACAAGCATGCAAAATGAGAATAGTCAAATCCATGTACACTATACTTTCTTTTTAAAAAAATTAAGAGGAAAAATGATGGGTTCACGAGAAGAAGAAGAGAAATAGAATGTAAGGTAAAAGTTAGCTTTAATTGGAATAATATATTAGAATGTCATAATCATAATCATAATAATAATAATAATAATAATAATAATAATCCATAACCTTTTTTCTCATTTTCACGCGTCTTTCCCCATGAACTAAATTATGTCACTACAAAGTGTCTAATTAGCACAGATGTGGCTTAGTTGAAGGGCCTAATAGGAACAACTCTATGTTTAAGTGTCCAAGTGACAAAAAAGGTCAAGTTTAAGGGTCCAGTTATGTATTCTGCCATTTTAATTAGTGGACTTGGTCTTGTTGGAATATAAGCTAGGTTCTCGCTAACATATCACAAGGTACAAAGAGGATGCATGAAAGAAGATGAACATAAAGCACACTTGATATAAAACAATATTCAAGAGAGAGAGAGAGGGGTATACAGGTACGTAGATGCTAGAACTAGGTACAACACTAGCTTGGACAGCTGGACTTTTGACCTGGAGTCACACGTGTATGAGCTTATAGAAGTTTTACAAATAAAGTCTGAAATAAATATTATTGTTTCAAATGAAATGAACAGTAAATAAGGAAAGAGGAAAGGGACTTCAAGGTCTGCGGCCGCCAACAGATCTACCTCGAGTCTCCAAATATGCCAATTCAAGGTGACGCACCTCACGTACAGCTGAGACCAGTACCAAAATCTGCCACTACTAGAAATCCGGTAAATACCGACCAACTTTGGTCGTTTACCGACCAAATACGCTTGGGCGGTAATTTGATGGTCGTTTAATATACCGATCAAAGTTGGTCGAAAATTACCGACCAACATTGGTCGGTTAGTTAAATTTTATAAATAAAAAAAAAAACCGACCAAAGTTGGTCGGTATTTTAATTATGTAATCAAAAGATTCACCATCTAGGAATCGAACCAGAGTGTGTAGTGTGACAGGATACTATTCTATTACTAGACCATTGTTGCATTTTGTTTTAAGATTGTCTTATTTTTTATTTATACTCTTTAATTGTATTTTCGCACGTAAATAACCGACCAAAATTGGTCGATTTTATAAAAAAATAAAATTACCAATCAAAATTGGTCGGTTTTTTAAAATGACCGACCGAATTTACCAACCAAAGTTGGTCCGTTATTATTAATATTAATTTTTATTTATTTTAATTGCAAAAATCAACCAAAGTTGGTCGGTTTCTTGAAAAATAAATTTTCAGGAAATCAAAAATAATTTTCCGCATTTTTGCGCCAAAGAAAACCGACCAAAGTTGATCGCTTTCGTAAAAAAAAATTAAAATATTTTAAAAAACGGCCGATTTTTTGACCGACCAAAGTTGGTCAATTTTTCTTGATCATTTTTTGCTGAATTCTAGTAGCGTGCACATGAAGTGTAGAGTGTAGCATGAGTACAACCAATCCAATATACTACGTAAGTGTCGAGCCTAACCTCGATGAGGTAGTGACGAGACTATGATAGGAAACTCACGAAATTTAACATTACAAATGAAGATTTACGTGCAATATAACAACAAATAGACATTAAATACGTACGATTCGGAGGGGATCACATGCAAAAAGGGGTACAAAGTATGGTAACTATAACATGAATGACAACATGAGAGTCAAATAAACCATCAACTAATGAAAACGGATAAACATAATGAATAAAGATAGCACGACATCACCCATCGTGCTTTTACTCACAGCCCACCATGAAATAATAATAATAATAATAATAATGTCATGGCATCACCTTTCGTGTTTTTACTATCAATCTCTCCATGAAACAATAAATACGGCATGTCATCACCCTTTATGCTTTAACTCTCTTCCTCACTGTATATTAATTAATAAATGAAGAAATAATCGACATGGCATCACCCTTTGTGCTTTAACACTCTCCCTTACCATGTAGTAATGAATATAAGAATAAGCAAGAATAAATCTTATGTCAATAATGGTTCCGAGATACAGATCCTCAATTTCAAAGAAATACTCCACCATCACCATTTAATTTATGAACGTGGAAAGAACTATCAAATAAAGAACAAACTAATCTAGGCATGGATATCGTAAGTAAAGAAGGCAATAAATTACAAGAAACAAGTCACACCGGTATGCTTTAACCCAACAATAACGCATAACTACTCCTTATCTGACAAATAAGTTGTATCCAAACATTTAAACACGTAGCAAATAGGCAAACAAGTCATAATCCCTCAAGTCAAGGTTAACCAAGACACTTACTTCGCTAGCTCCGCAATTGACTCAAAGTTCAACCAAGGCCTTGCCTTTGCAACAAGCCTCCGCACCAACCAAATCTAGCAAATTATTAACCAAATGATTCAAAATATGCATTAAGAACTACCCACGAATGAAAGATGTTCAATTTAGGTCATTATTGAAAAGTCAAAAAAAGTCAACCTCGGGCTCGCTTGGTCAAAATCCGATTATCCATTCACTCATGAGTCCGGTTATGTAATTTATTTCGAAATCCAACTTCAATTCTCGATCTAAATTTTAATTTTACAAATATTCCTAATTCTAATCAAATCCCCAATTTCTACCATGAAAATCCTAGATTTTAGGTTGGAATATTATGAAATGTAATGGATAATTAAAAGGAAGTAGGTTAGATTACTTACCAATGAGTTGAGGAAGAATAACCCTTGAAAAAATCGCCTCTAAGGTTTTTAGGGTTAAGAATTTGAAAGAATGAGCTAAAATCCCACTTTTTCCTTCTTAAGTCTAGGCGCAGATATCACAATTGCGACCTGATTGCGAACCCCACAAATGAGAGAAAGCCTTCGCAAACACAAAGATTCCCCATCTCTGCTGCCATCGCAACCAGCACTCATACCTTAATTACTTGGCCGAGCGAAACTTCTAATTTATTATTTTTATTCTACAATACAAGTAAAACCAATCTAAAATTCAACAAAAAAATCTTGATTTTTTCTGGAAAAATTCTTGCATAATTTCAGCTTGTTAAATAATATATCTAAGATCAACTAAATGAAACCATGATAATATTTGGACATTAAATTCTTGACTCTTCTATATCAATGAAGCCTCTAAGAACTACTAAATAATAAAATACTGAATTTTAAAATTAATGAAATCCATAAACTAGAATGGAGCTCATCAAATCTGCTCCATGGGAGGAGAATATCCTTGCACGTAACATGCGTGCCAGCAAAATCTGTGCCTACATTGACCTAGGTTAATGTAGGTTCCTACAAATAGAATGTCAGTACAACACAATTGTTCCTAGCAAGTAAAATAATCCTCTCACTAAAATTGAAAAGAGACTCTAAATAAAATACGTTGGCATGAAATGATAAAATTCTAAAAAGTTTCTTTATGAGCAGTTAAAACAAACAACTCATATTTCTGTTGTAAAAAATTTTCTTTCTTTTATTTTCTTGTCTGGAACAACTCAAACATATAAAGATTTAAATTTTTTCTCCAAAAAATACTTGTAAGTTCGCAAAACATGTTCTTTATTTTCTTTTCTTTTTCTAGGGAGTGCCATCGATTTTGACATTCTTTCTTATTTGTTTATAAGAATATCACCATGTGATCAATAATGGCGGATTATCCCTGGATCCCAATCCTAGTGGTACTTTATAGTTTAAGGTTCTAGCATACTTGCGTTCTTGTGCTTATTACCAGTGCATTTCTATCATAGTGCTCGGACCAACGATACACTAATTCTACTCCATCACGAGTAGTTTCAGGATTACATAAGCCACTAGAGACTATAAGCCCTTCTTAGAAATCTAAGAAAACTTCCAAAATATTTTTATGAGCAATGTTTTAATCATAAAATCTAAAATAATAATATTTCTTCATAATGCTCATCAAAACAGTTTTATATTATGAAAGAAACTTCAATAGTCTATAGTATTAAGAAAATATATGCCAGTCATGAAATGCATGCGACATAATTTATGAAATAATGAACCTTTCTTGTAAGTCCATTAAATACTTTTCTATAGTTTTAATGGATAATGCGAGTCCGCTCTCTCCAATCAAAATGCACCTTGACATTCTATATGATTTAATAAAAATATGTGGTATGATATTTGTGAGAAGACAACTTTAATAAAAGTATTATCTCAACTCAACTTGATTTTTCCCTTTCGAATACTTTAGTCACTCAATTTCAAGGGATTCAATCCATCAATTCAATCTCTACATTGGTAATTCAAGAATGAATTCTAAAGGTTTCAAATTTCAAGCTTTGGAAGCTCTAGGTTTGCTTCTTCTCAATTTTCCAAAGTTTGTACTTAATCTATATTTCTGTAGTATATTATAGGAATGGATATCAACCAAAATCTTCCCTAATGATCGTAGTTGAAAGCAGATTGCAGGGTTTAACTTAAATCGCTAAATCCTAAGTTGGAGGAAAACCTTGTTCGCGAATCCTTGTTGAAATTCTAGTGATTCCAAGATGTAATATTGTTAAAATCGATGTTCGGAAGTAGTAATTTAACTTTAATTGCATTAAAAACTCACCTTATGTAGTATAGAAACTCTTGGATGACTTGGAATTGTGAGAGAAGGTCTGATCTTTGAAGAATGAAGTTATTTTCTCTTTCCTCTGTCCCTTTTAATACTTGAGCAGGGTTTATGCATGGCCACATGTAGCTATGCGTGCCAACACGTAGCCACACACATTCCCTTATGTGTGGCCACGTGTAGTGTGCAAACGCATGGTCAGATCCCTTCTCTTTTTCCTTGGCTTTCTTGCCGGAAAGGCCACGTCTTCTATATTGCTTTGCCATGCACAACTTGTGTGGTTTTTGGCTTAGGTGTGTAAGAAAAATCAGTAGATAATATTGACTAAGAACAACAAGAAAAGAAGATTACAACTTATCAAAAATATTGTGTCGTGGCAAGCTACTGCCTTAAAAGCAATTTTGGTCCGATTGAGTGCAAATCGTTAAGGTTGGTCGCTCCCCAAGGTTCCATAGCACCTCCAAACACGTGCACTCGTGGCTGAAAGTTTAGAATTTGTACAAAATAGTTGCCCAGGAAGAAGAGAAGATGAAGGTATTTTATGTGTTGGATAATTCACAAATAAGACTAGGAAGAAAGGAATGATTAGCTAGATGTATTCTTGGTTAAGAATTGAGTGATTATGATGTCTAATTCATAACCTATTTATAAGAAATTAAGGAGGTTGCATGTATGACAAGTATCGAGATACTTTTGACACTTGTCCCATTATGTTAGTCCACTTGGCTCCAATATTGACAAGTGTATCTTGTCTTCCAAGTATGAAGACATTTGACTCCAATATTGATAAGTATATCTTGTGTTCCATGCATGAAGAATTTATGTAGATTTGCATAGCCATTTGTCAAAGCCATTCAACACTTGTCTTTAAGGCTTCATGCAAGAGGCCAGTTGGAAATAGATAGGACATTTGAAAAATAAAAAACTCATGGCTATTGGTTGTAAATGGAATTTCAAAAAGAAATTTTTGATTTTGCATTATGAATAATTCCAACAATCTCCCACTAATGCAAAGATAAAAATAGAACAATTCTGGGCAAAAGAAGGAACATGTACTTAAGCGTCAATATCTTTCGATTTGAATTGACACGTGGTGAAATGAGGCAACAACTAACATCCACAAAGTGAAGTACTCTTGAACTGAATGGACATTAGCTGAGACCTATATCCTTAATTTTATGCAAATTCTGCGATACTAATAAAGTGCTTTTATGGTCATGTACATACCTTAAGTCTCATGAGTGCTCTAGAAAGGCATCCTAAGTCTTTCATAAAAGGCGACCTCACCTTTACACTCACGTAGGTGATTTCATCAAGTCTATCTACACATATACTACCTTAAGCTATGGAATCATTAGGAGCACAATAAGCTCAACCTTATAAAGCACTACCACACGCCATAGGGATAGAAAATGTAGTGCATATTGAGGTCTCGTATGGCTTCGTTTGACCACAAACGGGTATCCACCATACTTCCTCAATCCATGGGCTTTAGCCCATCCCCCTTAACGTTTCAAGGATAACTCTCCCTGCCAAACCCTTGGTTAAAGAATCCGCCAAATTTCTTTCGGATCTTACATATTCCAAGGAAATAACACCATGTTTCAACAACTGTTTTACCGCACCATGCCTAATGCGGATATGTCTTCTTTTTTCATTGTACACACTATTTTTGGCAATTCCAATTGCTGCCTATGAGTCAAAATGTAGAGAAACTGGTGAAGCTTGTCTTCTTCACAAAGGCACATCTGCCAATAAGTTTCTCAACCACTCGACTTCTTGCCCTGCTAACTCAAGAGCAATGAATTTAGACTCTATAGTAGATCGTGCTATATAAGTCTGTTTTGAAGGCTTCCATGAAATAGCACCTGTACCCAAATTGAACACATAGCTACTAGTGGAGCTAACTTCATCATTGTCAATAACCCAGTTTGCATCACAAAATCTTTCTAAAACAACACAAAATTTATTAAAATACAAATACCAATCCATAGTACCTCTCAAATATCTTAACAAACGATGAAGAGCATTCCAGTATTCACTACTAGGGTTGTGAGTATAGCTACTCAATCTACTAACAGCATAAGCAATGTTAGATCGTGTATAATTCATGAGAAACATTACACTACTAATTATCTTAGCATACTCAGGTTGAGAAATACTATATTCCTTATTCTTTTTCAAGTGTATGCTACGATCATAAGGAGTTCTATAGGTGCTACATCAAAACAATTAAACCCTTTCAATATTTTTTCAACATAATGAGACTGAGACAATGAAAAACCATTAGAAGTTCTTTTGATTTTGACCACTAAAATCACATATGCTTCTCCAAGATCTTTCATTTCAAATTAGAAGACAAAAAAGTCTTAGTCTCATTAACAACATTCACATTAGGGCCAAAGATTAACATGTCATCCACATACAAACATATAATAACACAATCTGATCCTATAATCTTGGAATAAACACAAGTATCAGATGCATTAATAACAAAACCATTATCCACTAATGTGCTATTAAACTTTTCATACCATTGCTTAGGTGCCTGCTTTAGACCATACAAAGACTTTCTCAATTTGCATATTTTACTCTTCTGTCTTTGGATCATAAATCCCTCAGGTTGAGACATATAGATCTCTTCCTCTAAATCACCATTTAAGAAAGGCGTTTTAACATCCATTTTATGTATTACCAAATTATGAATAGCGGCTACAGCAACAAGAGTTCTAATAGTCGCTATCTTAGTCAAAGGAGAATAAGTGTCAAAGTAATCAATGTCTTTCTTTTGATTAAAACCCCTAATAACAAGTCTAGCCTTATATTTCTCAATACCGTCAGGTCTCAACTTCTTCTTAAATATCCACTTGCTACTTATGGGTTTACAACCTTTAGGTAAATCAGACAAGTCCCAAGTATGATTAGAAACTATAGAGTCTAATTCACTTTTAATGGCCTCTTTCCAAAAACTAGAATCTATTGACCTTATTGTTTCACTATATATCTTAGGGTTTTCTTATATTAAATAGATTGATACTAATTCATCACTCAAAACATCACGATTAATATTTTCATTCAAGAAAGTAAAAATAAAGTCAGGACCAAAGCTAGCTTCAACTCTACGCCTCTTGCTTCTTCTAAGGTTATTTTCATGCTCTTTAGCAGTAATACTAGAAGAAGGCACAATATGAGAATTAACATGCATAAATATAGAAGCATTATTAGTCACATCACTAGGGATATTATTTTTCAATGGAAAAACATGATAAAAAAATTCTACATCTCTAGATTCACAAATAGAACTATCATTCAAAGACATAAATCTATATGCAGCACTATTTTGAGCATAATCAATGAAAATAGCATTAAAAGTCTTGGGTCCAACAATTACTTGTTTAAAATCAGGTAGACCAACCTTAGCCAAACACCCCCACACTTTCAAAAATTTTAAGTTAGGGGAAAACTCTTTCCATAACTCATATGGAGTTTTATCTAACTTCTTATGAGAGACTTTACTAAGAACATATCATGCAGATAAAACAGCTTCCCCCCACATATTATAAGATAAACCAGAACTCAAAATCATAGAATTCATCATTTCCTTAAGGGTTATATTTTCTGTTCGGCTACATCATTTTGTTGGGGAGTATAGGGAGCGTTAATCTCATGTATAATACCATTTTCCTCACAAAAGGCTTCTAGAGTATTAGTACTATATTCACCACTCCTGTCAGATCTAAGTCTCTTGCTTTTTCTATCTAATTAATTCTCTACTTCTGCCTTGTATTTTAAAAATATGCTTTCAGCTTCATCTTTTGACTTAAGAAGATATACCTTAGTGTATCTAGAAAAGTTATCTACAAAGGGGTGTAGTATTTTTTTCCACCTTTACTAACAATGCTTTTGAAATCTGCTAAGTCTGAATGTACTAGTTCAAGCAATTCTATTTTTCTACTAGTTACATTCTTAAAATACTTTTTGGTATGTTTTGCTTCTACACAAACAGGACACTTAGAAAAATTATCAACATTAATTGCAGAAATTAATTCCATTTTCTAAGTCTTTTAATAGAAGGAATATTAACATGCCCTAGTCTACTATGCCATAAATCAATAGATTCAGCAATATAAGCAGAATTGAAAGTACTAACATTATTACTAAACTCTTGAGCGGTGTTTAGTACAAATAAACCCCCACTAAGGTAGCCTTTCCTAGAAAAGTCTCCCCCACGAGAAATAATAACTTTATCAGATTCAAAAATAAGTTTAAGACCTGCTTTGTTGAGAAGCGCACCAGAAACTAAGTTTCTACGAAGGGAGGGTACATACAGAATACTGTTCAAGACTAAGGTTTTTTCAGAAGTTAGCTTAAGGAGAATTTTTCCTTTACCCATAACTCCAGCTGTAGTGGAGTTACCCATGTAGAGACACTCTCCATCAGCAGATTCCTTAAAGTCGTAAAACATCTCTTTGTTGGAGCAAAGATGCCTTGAAGCGCCTGTGTCCATTATCCAGTCAGTCTTGTTAGCCACCATGTTTGCCTTAACAACCACAGCAGCAATGACATCACAACCCTCAGTAAGGTTGGCTTGGGCTGGAGCTTTTCCTCCATTCTTGAGCTTTATCCTTGTCTCTGGTTGCACTGAAAAGTCTTGTAACCAATTTTGCCGCAGACACAGCAAGATCCTTTCGACTTTTGAATATGGCACTCCAGCTTATTGAAGTAATTCTACTTCTTCACATTGTTGACGCCCCCCTTTTTCCTAAAGCGGAATCGGGTTCACAACTTTGGGAAGACAACTCTTATCCCGCTTGGGAATTGGGTTTTTGAAGTTTGGAGAGCCGCCACCTAATGATTATAGTGCATTAGGACACTTTCAAGAAAGAATTGAGATGAAGATTCTGAGTTGGGTAAGGGCTTGAAATTATCCCGAGGGGAAGGTGTTAGGCACCCCTCAAGATCCACTAGTGTGGTTCCCGGCCATGCTATAATTGTGACTTTGAATGCAAGCAAATAGGTAAACAAGCAAGCATACGGGAAAACTGTTACAAATAAAAAAAAATTTAAAGATGCTGAAATTTAGAAGATAACAGTTTTGCAATTTAAGAAGAGATACGCAATGAGGGGAGAGATCAAATAATGATGCAAATAACTTAGGGAAATAAACAGAAATAGAAGTTTGAAAAAGGTTTTGGGCAACTTTTGAACAATCTGAAAATAACAAACTAATAAAGAGGGAGGGGGTCCTAGGTTTATACATTACATGGATCATTCGCACAACACCGGTTCCTGATTGTACGCATAGTGTTATCGTGTAATCATCATCTCCATGTCTACCCTTCCCACCCCGTTAAGGTATTAAAGTGCGGAACGGTATCGTTTACTTACCGCATGCTACTACCCGTACCAATTCTATCAGTCCTGAGGGGTATTAGGACTTCTAATCCTAAAAGGGAAAGAAAGGGATGGAGGCCTTTATGGAGCTTAAAGGATAAAATTCTACTCGACATGCAAAACACAAGTAAGAGGGGAGAAAAAACAACCATACAAGGCTCAAATTAACCCCAGAAATCAAACAATCATTTAGTTTAGCATACCTTAACAAATACTGGTTTGGTCTTAGATTAAATTTAAGTAGCGAACGGACTGGTTCAATACATGTGTTTTAGGCAGAAAGTCTGCATTAGGCAACTCGGATACATTTGTCAGGTATTAAGGTATTCAACGCGAGTTATTTAGAAAAGTACTGATTTCAGAAGATAGGCTAATGCAGAAGAGTTTTTGAAAGAAAGAACAGACTGCAGGCTTAGCTTAGAAATAAGTTTTAAAGAAAATCAGCGGACTGTCCGGTTATAAAACATAGAAATAATTGTAAAGAATTTCGGAGAGAAGATAAAACTATCTGAGGAAAAGAGTAAGCTGCAGAACTATTTTAAAAGATGAGTTCAGGGAGACTAGAATTTAGTTGGAAAATGCTTAGGCAGAATATTAGAAAAGAAACTGTTTCAGAAAAGATGCAGATTTGAAGAACTCAAATTTTAGGACAAATGTACACTGATTTGAGAGAGTTTTATCAAAAAGATTAAGGCATCATTACTGAATTAAGGCGTTAAGGACCAGTTAACAGATTATTATCAGACGAATTTGATGCGAAATCCTATAGGCATGATATCTACATTTGATTTTTCAGAACCTGTTAAAGAATTTATGAAGAGATGACTGTTTTTAATTAATCCTACAGTTTGCCTAATGAATATGCATTCCCTATAGATATGATATCTATACATGAATTTTCAGAAAAGCTTAGAATTCCTATAGGCAGGATCTGTACATGCATTTGTTACAGAATATGAGTGTTAAATCCTATATGCATGCTTTCTATGTGATTTGTAGTATAGTTAAACATTAAACCCTATAGGCAGGATTTCTAGGTAACTTGCAGCATAATTAAACGTTAAACCCTATAGGCATGGTATCTATGTGATTGAATCGGAGGTGTTAAACAGACCTATAGGCAGGATTTCTAGAAAAAGAGAGTCCTAAAGCATGATATCTACCCCTATTGATGCAAGAAAGTAAAACCCCTCCCACGCCCTTTTACTATATTCCCCAAGTTTTTTTTATACAAATTATTACAGACCAGAAAATAGCTATAAAAATACATCAAAAGCCAACAGCTAGATCTGAGCAGCCTAATTCAATCCTAATGTCCAATAACATGTGTTTAACCAACTCCGGGATCCAAATTTCCAAAGCCTTCTCATTATCCAGGGTGTTTCAAAGTTCCAAGGAATCTTAGGGATCTCGGCATTGTTTACACCCCAGATACTATTAGAATTATGAATAATGCAGTGTGAAAAAGCCAGCTCTCAGGCATCCAAGTTTAGAGGGAGCTCAGGGGTCCCAAAGCATGGCTTGCAAGAGAGGGGCAGAACTTATAGCTAGGAATAAGTGCAAAGTGAAAGGGAATTAGGGGGCCATGACAGGTGGTGATCATACCTAGCCATAAAGTAGGCTGGCACTCCCCTGACCACTTGTTTAGTTGAACAAGGTAGGAGCAGACCTTTTGAAAGTCAGACCAAAATTTGGATAGTGATTAGGACATTATCAGACTCGAGTCCAGGGCTCAAGCACATAAAAGGGGAAAGGGACTGGGAATTGGTTGAGTAAGGGATTAAAAAAACCCAGTTCAGGATCATAGAAAACAATATTGGAGTGCTACTATGCCCTGAACAATAACTCACATGCAAAGGGGTAAGGGGTAAGGGAATTCATAAGGTATCAAATTCACAACAAACAAAGAATTGTACACATTATTTAAATATTGAACTATAAAGAAAAGGGAAAACAAATGGGCAGAATTAAACATATTGCTGTTCATGTAAACCAATTGAGACATACCAGTATAGAGGCAAAGAATGCAGAAGAAAGCAAACAGTCCACAGCAATCCAAGTATCAGAAAGAGGGAGAGTATAAGTGAATTGTGAACTCAGATTGGTGTTCCGGGTTCATGTGTGTTCAAAGAGAAGGGATGGGAGTATATATAGTGTGAGAAACATGCAAAAATAAGGCAAGGATTGTTAGTTCAGCAGTAATTAGGGGAACAAGTGTCAATCAAATCAGTATCAAAGACTTCCTTTAATTAAGGAATTAAAACTAAACGGTAACATGCAAGTGCTAAATAAGGAAAGAAATCACATAGGCTGAATATGACTAATAAGGAAGTATTTCAAG
>MU704180.1:103967-127395 GCA_026770625.1 Nicotiana glauca
AGGAGTGTCATGCATTCAAAATTAGTGAGTAGAGGACTATAGGAACAAGGTAGTCATCTCAAAGAAGAGGGAATCATCATGTAGCATGCAAAGATTAGGTAAAAGGGCTTGTAAAGAGGTCAGAAAAGTTAAAATAAAACTTTGAAATTCAATCGAGCAGTAGAGGGAAACACTTCAAGAATTCAAATAGATCCAAAGAGGCTAGGGTTGTGAAATGAAATACGTTCAGAAATAAAAACAAACAAACCACGTAACAAGTAGCCTCAACGACGAATGTGCCCCAAATTTTAGGTCTTTCACTAACAGTTAAGTCTAGAGATGAAAGCAAGTGAGACAAAAATAACAACGAAATAAATGCAGAGACGATGAAAAGGACACGTACTTCACAATTGAAGAAGGTCATGAGAATCATAATAAGAGGACAGTCATGCAAATACAGTAGAAGATCTCATGAAGACAAGGTAGGAAAACCACAGTAGAAGAAACACATGAAAATCAAAGAAACCCTAAATTGAAATCAAGCGATTTTAAAAGGAAAACTTGGGGAAATCATTTAAACTGTAAAGTATATCATAGATTCAGCATAGATCTAGGTAAACAAATAGAGAAGGAACCTAGAATAGCTTAGGTTCTTGGAGAAAACCCTATAGATGAGAAAGGCTTGGAAACAGGTCCGATCTTGAGTCGGAGAGGTCAAGAATCAGGCTTTTAGAGCTTGAATACGCCGGAGCATGGTCGGAGAGGCCATAGAACTACAGATCTGAGAGGATCTAAAAAGCGAACCATCGAAGTCAACCTTCAAAACCTAGAAAAACCAAGGTCTAACGACGGGGGTGAGTGGGTATAAGCCATCCATGGCCAAGGCTGCCATGGATTCCGGTAGAGATGAGACGAAAATAGGCGGAATAAAGCTAGGGTTTCGGAGAGGGCTAGAGAGGATTTGGGAGATGAGGGTGGCTGTCTTTGGTAAATGATTAGGGTTTTGGGGGTAAGGGTGAATTAAAAAAAGGAAAGAATGGATTATGGCCGTTAATCAAAATGATCAACGGCCAGGATTTAAAAGCGGCCCGGACGGGTTTAGGAATTGGGTCAAGGGGTCGGGTTAAAAAATATAAATTGGGTCGTTTAATTGGGTTTGAAATTGGGTTGATTTTAGGCTAAAATTGAAATGGAATTGGAGTTATAATTGAAATGAAATGAGGCCAAAACTTAAATAGCCAGTTTTCCCTTTTATTTTTATAAAATGAGAGAAATAATTTTGAAATTAGATTAAAGGTACTAAATCAGTTAATGACATATAAATATTAATTTAAAAATACTGGAACCAATTTTATAATTATAAAATACTATAAAATCTTAAAGAGGCTAGTATAACAATTATATGCAATTTAGTTTTAAAAAATACCAAACAAATTTGTAAAAATATGCAAAAATCATGTTATCTATACTTTGATGCAAATATAAGAATAAAAATAAATTTCCCACCAAAATGATTGTTTTGGGAATAATTATCGGATTTTATGGTATAAAAATAGGCAATAAGTTGGTTTAAAAATCATTAAAATGCCAAAACCCTTTGGTGTACTTATATATGCTATTTTGAAATTACTTTGGATATAAAAATACATAGGGAAAAATTGGGTATCAACAGCTGCCCTTCTTTACCCGGGAAGGATGAAAGAGTTATTGGGTAAAGATATGATGGCCAATTTTGATCGAAAGCGGCGTTTTGAAAAGATTTTGACCGAGCTCTAGTTTCTGAGCTGCCTACATATCCCTGGTCTTACAGGAATTAGGTCGTATGTAGTTCAGGAACCATTGACGGAACATGCCAATGGAGATTTGAAGGACGGATACGATGCTCGGGGGAGGCAAAAGGTGTTTTGAAGTTGATAGGCTGCGGGAGCCGGAGTGGAATCGCTCCTGCTGAGAAGGCTGGTGCCAGCTGGTGTATCTGCAAGTGAGCAATATAGGCGTATATTGTGCATAGACGAAAACATAATGCAAGTTCCCGTCGGTCCATGAATGCTGTCCTCGGACGGTTAGGATGACGTCCTTGGACCATGATGTCCTGGGCCATGAGGCGCAAAATTAAAGGATTTGCAGGCTATGAAATGACGTCCTCAGGCTATGATAATGGTGCCTCCGAACCATAATGCCTTTGAATAATGATGTGCAAGATATAAAGTGGGGTCCTCGGGCCATGGCATGGTGTTCTCGGGCTATGAAGATGATGCCTCCGAATGATGACGCCTTTGGACAGTTTGGCGATATTTTAGCCCATGAAATGCAAGATTTGGCGGTATTTCAGCCGATGCAAAAGCGTAAATGGTGATATTCCAGCCAATGGAAATTTGAATAAGACAGGCGACACTTCAGCCAATGCAAGAGTAAAATGGCGATATTTCAGCCGACAAAAAATTTAAATGCGGTTTGGTGATATTTCAGCTGATGCAAAACATAAGTAAAGGTGGCGATTTTTCAGCCATGCAAGAAATGTAAATGGCGATATTTCAGCCGATAGAAAAATTTAAATAACGTTTGGCAATGTTTCAGCCGATGCAAGAAATGTAAATGGCGATATTTCAGCCGATAGAAAAATTTAAATGAAACATGCGATATTTCAGCCGATTGCAAGACGTAAGTAAAGGTGGCGATATTTCAGCCATGCAAGTGGAGGTAGAGCTTAACCCCGGAAAGCAGAAGGTAGCCTTATACCATGCAGGAAATGTGGATGGAGACAACGCTTAGTCTCGGAAGGCAAAAAGGTAGCCTTATGCAATGTAGGAGATGCGGATGGAGACAACGCTTAGTCTCGGAAGTCAGAAAGGTAGCCTTATGCAATGCAGGAAAATGCAGATGGAGACAACGCTTAGTCTCGAAATGCAGAAAGGTAGCCTTATGCAATGTAGGAAAATGCAGATGGAGACAACGCTTAGTCTCGGAACGCAGAAAGGTAGCCTTATGCAGATAATGCAGGCTGGAGACAACGCTTAGTCTCGAAAGTCAGAAAGGTAGCCTTACGCAATGCGGGAAAATGCAGATGGAGACAACGCTTAGTCTCAGAAGGCAGAAAGGTAGCCTTATGCAATAAGATAAATCGAATAGTAAGAACAAAAAATTCGTAGCTGGTAGCTGATCGTGATATTACGGCTGCTAGGCCATTGCGTGCAGATAGCAAATGCACATAGGCGTAACGGTTTGATGCAGTAGCGTAACACGTTTGGTAACTTTGTGACTTGGGTGCCTGCATGCAAAGAAAATTGTGAGTTTTGTAAAGGGGAAAGGTTAGTTCACTCTTCCGTGGCTTTCGACGTTGCGTGTTATTAGGGTAGCATTGCTAAACGGCAGCTATCATAGTTATGCATGATTTAACAAATATAACGTAAGTAGAAAATAGTTTTGTTTAGATGAGCCAACGACTGCAACGCGTTTCAAAGCATTGCAACCTCTCTAGCTCCGGAATTTTGAGGGTCCCCCTCAAAATTCTGCCCCAGTTTATTGGGCTGACACTTCTGACGGCTGCGCTAAACGAATGCAAGATCGACTTCAGAATTTTGAGGGTCTTCCTCAAAATTCTGCCCCAGTTTATTGAGATGACATCCTTGGTGATGAGCGGCTGAAGACCAACTTCGGAATTTTGAGGGTCTTCCTCAAAATTCTGCCCCAGTTCCAATAATAGGGGGGAAATGAGATTTTTATTAAATTGTGACTGAACCCATAGGGATGGCTACGTATCCCCTCTAAAATGGGAATCATGTCAGGCGTAGTTCAAATTACATCATAAAGCAATCATAGGTGATTACACATAATATTGTTTCACTGCATCTGAGTTGATTGGCTTTGGCCATACTTCTCCATCCATTTCTGCAAGAATAAGGGCTCCTCCAGTTAGAACCCGGTAAACCATGTACGGACCTTGCCAGCTGGGAGAGAACTTCCCCTTGGCTTCATCTTGATGTAATATCTTCTTCGACACCAGCTTCCCCGGTGTAAACTTCCTTGGCTTAACTCTCTTGTTGAAGGCTCTGGACATTCTGTTCTGATACAACTGATCGTGGCAAACTGCATTCATCCTTTTCCCGTCTATAAGGGCTAACTGCTCGTAACGACCTTTTACCCATTCTGCGTTGTCCAACTCTGCTTCTTGTATGATCCTCAAGGAGGGAATTTCTACCTCGGTTGGAGTGATCGCCTCTGTACCATAAACTAGCATGTAGGGAGTTGCCCCGATTGATGTGCGAACCGTGGTGCGGTATCCCAGCAAAGCAAATTCTAACTTCTCATGCCATTGTTTGTGACTTTCGACCATCTTCCTTAGTATCTTCTTGATATTCTTGTTGACTGCCTCTATAGCTCCATTCATCTGAGGCCTGTAGGCTGTAGAGTTCTTGTGTTTGATCCTAAACATCTCGCACATTGTTTTCATCAAGTCGCTGTTGAGATTGGAACCATTGTCGGTGATGATTGATTTTGGAATCCTGAATCGGCAAACAATACAATCGCGGACGAAATCTGCCACAACTTTCTTAGTCACTGCCTTGTATGATGCTGCTTCAACCCATTTAGTAAAGTAATCAATTGCCACCAAGATAAATCTGTGCCCGTTTGATACGGCAGGCTCGATAGGTCCAATGACATCCATCCCCCAGGTGGCAAATGGCCACAATGAGCTTGTTGCAGTAAGCTCATTAGGAGGCACCTTTATCGTGTCTGCATGTATCTGATAGCGATGGCATTTGCGAACATATTGGATATAGTCTGTTTCCATAGTCATCCAAAAATAACCTACTCGGAGTATCTTCTTTGCTAAGATAAAACAATTCATGTGTGGCCTGCAGGTCCCTGCGTGCACTTCGTCCAGTAGTCTGGTTGCTTCCTTTGCTTCGACACACCTTAACAGACCCAAATCGGGAGTCCTCCTATACAGGACTCCCCCACTGTGAAAGAAATTGTTGGATAATCTCAGAAGTGTGCGTTTCTGAGCGGCGTTGGCAAGTTCTGGATATTCTCCTGTTGTCAAGTACTCCTAGATGTCGTGGAACCATGTTTTTCCATCCAGTTCTTCCTCAACGTGAGCACAATAAGCTGGCTGATCATAAATCTTTACCGAGATGGGATCAATGAAATTCGTGTTTGGATGCTGGATCATGGATGACAAAGTAGCCAATGCGTCAGCGAACTCGTTCTGGACCCTAGGGACATGCTGAAATTCTGTCTTTGTGAATCTTTTCCTTAACTCCTGTATGTGATGCAAGTAGGGAAGTATCTTAGAGTTTTTGGTTTCCCATTCTTCTCAAACTTGATGTATGAGTAAGTCTGAGTCCCCGATCACTAGTAACTCTTGAATGTTCATGTCAATAGCCATCTTGAGTCCCAGGATGCAAGCTTCGTATTCATCCATGTTGTCTGTGCAAGGGAACCTGAGCTTGGCAGATACCGGGTAATGCTGGCCGGTTTCTGATACTAGAACTGCCCCTATGCCAACTCCTTTAAAATTGGCAGCCCAGTCGAAAAACAAACTCCAACCATCGTAGGATTTCGCAATATCTTCTCCTACAAAGGACACTTCTTCATAAGGAAAATACATTTTCAGGGGTTCGTATTCTTTGTCGATAGGGTTCTCGGCAAGGTGATCTGCGATGGCTTGACCCTTGATTGCTTTCTGAGTCACGTAAACAATGTCTAACTCACTCTTCCAAGATTTGCCACTTGGCGAGCTTGCCAATGGGCATGGGCTTCTGGAAAATATACTTCAGCGGGTCCATCCTAGATATGAGATAAGTGGTGTAGGCATAGAAATAATGCCTCAATTTTTGAGCTACCCAAGTCAGAGCATAACAGGTGCGCTCTAATAAGGAGTACCGGGCCTCGTACGGGGTAAACTTCTTACTGAGGTAGTAGATGGCCTGCTCCTTTCTTCCCGTCTCATCATGTTGTCCCAGAACACAACTGAATGCTCCATCCAAAACTGCAAGATAAAGCAATAAGGGCCTTCCTGGCTCGGGCGAAACCAATACTGGTGGTGTTGACAAGTACTCCTTGATTCTGTCAAAGGCTTTTTGACAATCGTTGGTCCATCTAGTAGCAGCGTCCTTCTTTAGCATTTTAAAGATGGGTTCACAAATGACTGTGGACTGGGCTATGAACCGGCTGATATAGTTGAGTCTCCCTAGCAAACTCATCACGCCCTTCTTGTTCTTTGGCGGTGGCAATTCTTGGATGGCTTTGACCTTTGATGGGTCCAATTCTATTCCTCGCGACTCACGATAAAAAATAGTAGTTTTCCGGTAGGAACCCCGAATGCACACTTGGCGGGGTTCAGTTTTAGGTTATACCTTCTCAGTCTGTTGAAGAACTTTCTTAGATCTTCCATATGATCAGTGGCTTTCTTGGATTTGACGATAACATCGTCCACATATACCTCGATCTCCTTGTGTGTCATGTCATGAAAGATAGTAGTCATGGCTCTCATGTAGGTGGCGCCGGCATTCTTCAATAGAAATGACATCATTTTGTAGCAATACATTCCCCACGGCGTGATGAAAGCCATTTTCTCTGCATCCTCCTTATCCATCCATATCTGATGATACCCAGTGAAACAATTAACAAAAGATTGCAACTCATGCTTGGCGCAGTTGTCGATAAGAATGTGTATGTTTGGCAAGGGGAAGTCATCCTTGGGACTGGCCCGGTTGAGATCCCGATAATCGACACAGATTCTAACCTTCCCGTCCGTCTTTGGTACTGGCATGATGTTGGCTAACCATGTTGGATACTCGACCACTTTTATAACCTTAGCCTTGACTTGCTTAGTAACCTCTTCTTTAATTTTCAAACTCATGTCGGGTTTGAATTTCCTGAGCTTCTGTTTTACTGGCGGACAAGCTGGATCTATTGGTAACTTATGAGCTACAATGGCTGTGATGAGGCCAGTCATATCATCGTACGACCAGGCAAATATGTCCTCATATTCTTTCAAAAATTTCGTATATTCCTCCTTTTCTGATGGCAACAAGTGAACACTGATGCGAGTTTCTTTGATATTCTCTGCATCTCCCAGATTAATGACCTTAGTTTCTTCCAGGTTGGACATAGTTCTATTCTCGAAATTCTCAACCTCTCTGACGACCTCTTCGGGTATTTCATCTTCTTCTGAGTCTATGTTCTTTTGTTGTGTTGTTTCGTTGCAAGTCACAGTCGTTGATTCATCTTTAAGATAAGTAATAGTAATGCTGTATAAAATAGAGTAAATGATAGAGAAAATAATAAGCAAGATATATATGATAAACCAAAATGCTTTGATTAAATCCATAGTTGTTTGAAACATCGGAGCTCTTTTCGAAATAAAAGACAATGCGGAAAGAAAATCAACTAGTAAGCTAAAAATGAGATGATGCATGCTGCTTTTGTTTAGCCTTGCTACCCCGAAGACCTCCGGGTTCTGACGGTCCTAATTGACCAGTTGCTGAGGCGGTCTCCTCTGTTCACAGCTTGTATGGAAGAGCCTTCCTCCCCCTCCACCTTAAAAAGAACACAACAGTCCATATCATCATCCTTTAGGAACAAATTCTTCATGGCTGCCAATCTTTCATCCTCTTCGGACCCATATATAGTATCTGCTAGCTGGAAGGTTTGATCCAGGCTAGGTATCGGAAACTCCAATGGATAGTAGGGGCCACGCCATGGTGGCGACCAGTTCTGGAATTCTTTCCAAGTATAATCATACCCTAAGCCAAAGGTAGTGCCATGCTTCTTCAGTTTGATGGGCTTAGTGATCCCCTGAAGATTTTTATTGAGCCCCTTTCCAGGCTCGTACCTACACCAATTCAGGATGCTTTCAATCTTGTTGTCCCACCACTTGTCTTTGTCTACGACGTTGACCCTTTCGATATGGTGGTATGTCTCTCCGCCTATTTTCCTTCTATCTCCAATCATGGGGATGGTCTGGCTAATATATATAGGGTTACTACCATCACTATGAATGATCACCTCTTGGTGGTTCCATTCAAACTTTACCGCCTGATGCAGGGTTGATGCTATGGCTCCAGCAGCGTAGATCCAGGGGCTTCCTAACAGCAAGTTGTAGGATTCCGGGACGCCTATCACTTAGAAGTCGATGTTGAACCATGTTGGTCCCATTTTCAAGCACAGGCTGATTTCTCCAATAGTAGATCTCTGGGATCCATCGAAGGCTTTGACATTGATAGCCTCGTCTCTAATCTCGTGTAGGCCTTTCCCCAAAGTTCTGAGAGTTACAAGCGGACAGATGTTGAGGCTTGATCCCCCATCGATCAGAACCTTGGTGATGAAATAATCTTCGCACTGCACGATGATGTGCAGTGCCTTGTTGTGGCCCAAGCCTTCTGGCGGCAATTCGTCCTCATGGAAGGTTATTTTGTGGCTCTCCAACACTTGCCCCACCATGTTCGCCATCTCTCCCCCGGTTATGTTGCTGGGCACGTAGGTTTCGCTCAGTATCTTCATTAAGGCATTCTTGTGAGCATCTGAACTTTGCAGAAGAGCCAGGATAGATATCTGTGCCGGTGTTTTGTTCAACTATTCAGCGACCAAGTACTCCTTAGCCTGTATTTTCCTCCAAAGATCGTGGGGTCCTGTCTCAACGGGACATCCCGGGGCTTGCTTTCCAGACTCAGCTAGGTGCTCTGGGGTGTAGACTCTCCCTGTTCTAGTCATTCCTTGTGAGGTAATTGTTTCTCCTTTCTTTGTCTTTCCTTTCCTCCTAACTTCGGCAGTGTAATCCCATGGTATGGCATTTGAGTGGAATGGGGTCATGTAAGTCATTGCCACCGGAATAGGCACCCTTGGTGGTAACACAGCAACTCCAAAATGTATAGGTGCCTTTGGAACTCCGAATTCAACTTTGATTGGCCCGGACGCCTTTACAGAAGGAGGTGCTTCAAATTCAAGAGGCATAGACATACTCACTTCATTGTTTGTGGAGGGCTGATTCTGCACAATAATTGGGTTAAGGGTAACTGTCGGCTTCTTTGGTTCATCCCCTTTAGCAATCAAACCTATTGACCCTTTGGGTTCCCAATCATCTTCGATCTCGATCATATGAATGTCTCCACCTTTGTGGTCAGGCAGGGGGTTTTTACGAACATTAAGAGTGGGCTCCTTTGATACAATGACCTTATTATCGATCAGTGTCTGAATCTTATCTTTCAACGAACGGCACTCATCAAGGGTGTGTCCTTTCATGCCAGAGTGATACGCACAGGTCTTGTTGGGGTTGACCCACTGGGAGGGATTTTCTGGAGCTTTGGATGGAATAGGAGTGACTTAACCAGCAGCTTTGAGTCTCTCATATAGCTGGTCAATTGGTTCTGCGATGGCTGTGTATTGTCTGGGAGGTTTACGGTCAAAATTTGGTCTGGGTCTTGGAAAATTTTGACGGGTGGGTGGTGATTGATAGTGAGAGGGTTGAGCGTTATAAGCTTGGTAAACAGGTGCTGGTTGAGAGTATCTGGGTAAGGTGGGTTGATATGTGAGGGGTGGAGAGGACTGGTAAACGGGAGGTGGATAGGAGGGTGCGGGTGCTTGGTAATTTGGGATAGGCTGATATGTAAGTGGAGGTGATGGGTAAGTGTGGTATTTTGGTGGTGATTTGGCTCCCTGTGCGATCATCAAGGCACTTACATATTTCTTCTTGGACGCGCCACAAGTTTGTAAAGCTTTATTTGTGGCTTGCAATGCTTCAAGATTTGTTACCATACCATTCTTGATGCCCTCTTCGATTCTTTCTCCAAGTTTGATGATATCAGAGAACTTTTGACCCTCGATCAGCATCAACCTTTCGTAATATTGGGGATCCTAAGCTCGGACGAAGAACCTATTCATTTTCTATTCTTCCAGGGCTGGCCTGACCTTTGCAGCATCTGACCTCCAACGAATAGCATACTCGCGGAACATTTTGGTGGGCTTCTTCTTCAAATTCTATATGTAGAACACATCTGGTGCGTTCTCCGTATTGAAACGGAATCTATCCATAAAGTCTGATGCCATGCCTACCCAATTCGTCCATTTCCTGGGGTCCTGACTGATATACCAGGATAGCGCATCTCCCTTCAAGCTCCTCATGAATATTTTCATGCAGATTTTCTCGTCTCTTCCAACCCCAACTAACTTGTCGCAATAGGCCCTCAGGTGGACTCTAGGATCTCCGGTTCCATCGAACATTTTGAACTTGGGAGGTTTTTACCCCTCCGGAAGTTCCACATCTGGCTGAATGTATAAGTTTTCATAATTCAGCCCCTCAATGCCTTTGCTACCTTCGACACCCTGGACCCGGCTAGTTAATTTCTTGAGTTCTGCCGCTAAGTTCCTGATAAAGGAGTCCTTGTCATCAGACTCAGGTGCATTTGATATGGGTTGGGCGTTGTGGGGTACAATATCTACGTAAATATGAGTGTTTTGGAGATGGTTATTTATGGTGTTCAGTGGCTCGGGGATGAGTAATGGAGCGTTGTTGCATGTGTTGCAGGTTTGGACGTGAGTAGGTTGTATTTGTGGTTGCGGGGTGTTTTGTGGAGGTGCAAGATTCTGGGTGTTGACATCAGGAGCAGCAAGAGAGAATGATAGGCTTGCCAAGTTCCGAAGTTGGTCCAACTCTTCCTGGAATTTCAGCAATTTTTGTTCAAGATGAGCAGCAGTTCCCTTAGCAATTGGGGTACCCTGAGAGGTTTCCTCTCTTTTGTATGGCCCCGTGAAATCCCTACTCGAAAATCCGGATCCCGTGGTGCCAAGTTAGGAGCATGGGTATCAACACACATGTCCTTTTTCAGGCCTTTCTTCTGATTTCCTTTAAACCTGTATTTCACAAAAGTACTAGAAGATTCCCCAAGGTTAGCTCTAGAAGAATTAAGAGATAGAGAGATATTTCATCTTATCCTTAAGCCGTCAGACTCCTCATCTTTGAGACAGTTTTCTTCCTCAGTCCTCATGTGACTGATTAGTTCTTGAAGATTTAAGTTTTTCTTCTTGTGTTTTAGTTGATTCCTGTAATCACTCCAGGAAGGAAACTTTTCAAGCAAAACATTAGCCTGAAGAATCTTACACATCTCCATGCCTTCATTCAAAACATCAGTAGTTAAGTTCTCATACTCGTGAACCTATTCCATAATTGGCTTATCATTAACCATCTGAAACTTGATCCACTTTCCAACGACATACTTCTTTTTTCCTGTATCATCGGCACCATATTTCTTCTCCAAACTGCCCCATATTACTTTAGCAGATTTATAATTTATAAACAAATCAAAGAGAGGGTTAGTCATATAGTTAAGTAGATTCCCTCTTACTGTTTTATTATCCTTTTCAAATTTCTTCTTAGCAGCATCATCAACAACATCAATATTAGCAACATTAGAACTATTAACAACAATATCAGCAGGAGGATCGTTAAACAAAATATAATCAATTTCTAATTAGTCAAAGAAAATTAAAAGTTTCTGGGACCAACGCTTATAATTATTTCCATCTAAAGGCTCAAGCGTTGAGAGATCAGGAAGTGTTTTGTTCAAAGTGGTGGCCATTAGTCAATATTATATGTAAATTCGCTGTCAAGTTGTAAGGAAAATAAGTAGATAATATTGACTAAGAACAACAAGGAAAGAAGACTATAACTTATCAAAAATATTGTGTCGTGACAAGCCACTGCCTTGAAAGCAATTTTGGCCTGACCGGGCGCAAATCATTAAGTCTGGTTGCTCCCCAAGGTTCCACAGCACCTCCAAACATGTGCACTCATGGCCGGAAGTTTAGAATTTGTACAAAATAGTTGCCCAGGAAGAAGAGAAGATGAAGGTATTTTATGTGTTAGATAATTCACAAAGAAGACTAGGAAGAAAGGAATGATTAACTAGATGTATTCTTGGTTAATAATTGAGTGATTATGATGGCTAATTCATAACCTATTTATAGGAAATTAAGGAGGTTGCATGCATGACAAGTGTCGAGATACTTTTGACACTTGTCCCATTATGTTAGTCCACTTGGCTCCAATATTGACAAGTGTATCTTGTCTTCCATGCGTGAAGACATTTGGCTCCAATATTGACAAGTGTATCTTGTGTTCCATGCATGAAGACATTTGGTAAATTTGCATAGACATTTGTCAAAGCCATTCAACACTTGTCTTTAAGGCTTCATGCAAGAGGCCACTTGGAAATAGATTGGACATTTGAAAAATAAAAAACTCATGGCTATTGGTTGTAAATGGAATTTCAAACAGAAATAATTGATTTTGCATTATGATAATTCCAACAAGGTGTGCGTGGCCTTGGCTCCCTTCCATGTTTCATCATGGCTGTTCGTAGGAATGTCCAAATGACAAATACAGTTAGAAGTGATTGAAATTAAACTCGCAGATCTTTAATTTGATTTATAGGTCATAATTCAATACATTTTCTACTTGGAGATATGATCGTCTTAAGTTAGGGCATGTGCGACAATGGTCATCTTCTTCCTTACACAATTCCAACTTGTTTCAAACTACTTTTACTCTCTTCCAAACATCCATCAACCTCCCGAACAAAAGATTTAGAGTTTATTCACCTGTTTAATTTTTCAAATATCTTTGTGTCCAACTTAGAGCTTGAGCGAGAATATAATACATAGAGATAATTTTATGGACTTTACACACCACCACCCTCTCACCTTCATCTCTCACATGATCACTAACATCAAGCCACCAATGACCCTCTATATATTACCTTCTATTATTCTAAGATGGAATATTATATTATTCTCTATAGCGCTTAGAAGCACGACATTTGTATCCCTCGTTGTCGAACTTGAGTGTTTTAGCATTTAGGAGTTGTTGTTTTTTTTTGGTAACTATCATTTTCATTAATTACCAAGTATAATATTTACAAAACTGGTATTTAACTCTGCCCCATGTACAGATTTCCTACCTCTATTTCACTAAGATACTCCTATACTGCTATCATCTTACTTAGCTTGGAAATCTACTTACCATTAATCTCTGCATGTCTTCTTCTGTTCTTACATAGCAACTGTAGGCAATATCTCTAGCAAGTAATTCCCCAGATTTCTCTTTCTTCATAAATACTCTAGCATTTCTTTCTATCCATATTGCATACACATACTTTGCATAGACCATCTTCAGTAGCCTTGCTTGCTTTGTCTTGCCCTTTGTCTTTTGTTCTATCCAATCTTGCATTTGTCTCCATGTATTCACTTCTTTCCGGCCACTTCTTATCGAGCTCATAAGATTGATCCATAGTCTATTGCTAAATTCACATTCAGCAAATAGATGCTGTCTTGTTTCCTCTTCTTTTTTGCACAGATGACATGTGGTATCAACCTGCTGTCCCCATTTTTTCAATCTTTTTGCAGTGAGAAGTCTATCTTGTAGCTGTAGCCAGGTAATGAAAACAGCTTTTGGTCGAGCTATATTCTTACACATAATTTTCTTCCATGACACTCTTGGTAAGTCTTCCATCATATTCATATAAATCCCCTTAATGATGCTCTTTCTTCCTTGTACCTTCTGTTCTACATGCATCAATGACTCCTTAGACTTGAGTATCTTCCTCACCATCCAACTTGCTTGTTGGGGAATGGCCATGTCAGCTAACTGTTGTCCTTTAATATAGTACTCATGGATCCATTTAATCCACAAGCTGTCCTTCTTACTTTGTAACTCCCAACATGTTTTGGTTATTGCTGCCTTGTTCCATAGCTTCAACTTGATGAGATTAAGTCCTCCTGCTGCCTTTGGACTGCACATTCTACTCCAAGCCACCAATGCCTTCCTTGTCAATTCATTTGTACCTGTCCATATATAGTTCCTGCAGTAGGCTTCAATAACCTTCATAACTTTGGCAGGTATAATGAACATTTGTGCCCAATAAGATTGGACATCAAATAGCACAGTCTTCACCAATTGGACACGCCCAGCATATGACAGTTTTTTAGCTACCCAAGATGATATCTTTGCAATTATCCTTGTGATGAGTGGTTGCCATTCTATAATCTTCAACTTTCTTGTTGACAATGGTATCCCTAGGTATCTGAAAGGGAGTTCACCTTGCCCATATCTCAATTCTTGCAGGATCTCTTGCTTTATTTGATCTTTCACTCCTCCAAAATATACTGCACTCTTTGCCATATTTGCTTTTATTCCTGATGCCTCTGTGAACTGAGCAAATTTCTCATGTAGCAGCCTTACTGATACAATATCTCTTCTTGCAAACATCAACAGGTCATCTGTAAAACTCAGATGAGTGATGCCTAGCTTTGAGCATTTAGGATGAAACTTGAACTGCTTCTGTTCTTTTAGCTCATTTAGATTCCTGCTTAAGTATTCCATCACCATTGTAAATAGGAAAGGGGACATAGGATCCCTTTGCCTAAGACCTCTTGCAGCATTAAAGGGTTTAGTTGGTTCACCATTTATAACTATGGAATAGTTAACTATTGATACACATTCCATCACCCAATTACTGAATTTTGTTGGGATATTCAGCTCTTCTAGCATCTGCCTCAAAAATCTCCAGTCAACTGTGTCATAGGCTTTCTGAATGTCTACTTTGATCATACACCTGGGTGATAGATGTTTCCTAGTATACGCTTGGACCAATTCATGAGCCAAGATCACATTGTCAGCCACTTTCCTCCCAGGTATAAATCCAGCCTGTGCTTCAGTGATGATACTTGTTATGACTTTCTGAATTCTGCATGCTAGTACCTTTGCAGTGATCTTGTATAACACTGTGCAACATGCTATGGTCCTGTATTCTTTAATTGTTGTAGGATTTGTTACTTTTGGGATTAAAGTAACAGCTGTGCAGTTTATTCCCCTAAACAGACTCCCAGTTTCAAAGAACTCCTTCACTGCTGTTATGACTTCCTCTTTGATTATTGGCCAGGCTTTCTTATAGAACATTGCATTATAACCATCTACTCTTGGGGCTTTGTCATCTCCCATGGAGAACAATCCTTCATATATTTCTTGATCAGTCACCTCTTCACACAGTTGAAGTTGATGTTCATGGTTCAGTTTCCTTCCTCTTCTCATTGCCTTCTTATTCACTGTTGTTACTTGTGTTAGAGTTGTGCCCATAAGTGATTGGTAGAACTGTATAATTTCTTCTTTTATATCTTGAGGATCAGTTAGCTTCCTTCCATCCAGTGAATCTAGTTCACTGATTTTCTTTTTTTGTGTCCTGTCCTTCATAGCTGCAAAAAGTTAACTAGTGTTAGCATCTCCAAGTTTTATCCACTTTGCTTGTGTCTTTTGCTGCATAATACTCTCCTCTATCAAGGACCATTTTTCAAGCTGGCCTATGATTCTTTCCTCCTCTGCTGCTAGAACATCTGTATATTGATTACTTAGCTGCTGTTGTACCTCCTTCAAATCTTCTCTTATCTGCTCAAGTCTCCTGGTAGTACCTTTGAATTCTGTTTCATTCAGCATTTTCAGTCCACACTTTAATTCTTTCTGTTTTAGCCAGATATTCTGCATCTTATTTGAATGCAGGTTTTCCCCCCAGCTCTCCTTTACCATATCAGTAAACCTCTCATGATCAGCCCACACAGTAAAGAACTTGAATGCTGGTTTAATCTTCCACTCCTTTAGCTTTGTTTTGATCATCATAGGTGAATGATCTGAAATGTGAGGCAAGTTATACTCTGTAGTGAGATGTCCAAATTGTACCATCCACTCATAGTTTCCCAAGGCTCTATCAATTCTACTCCATATCCTATCTCCACCTTGTTGTTTATTTGTCCAAGTATAGTAGTCTCCCTTCCATGGTAACTCATTGAGCATTAAGCTTTGGACATAATCATTAAAATATTTGACTTCTACACTAGTCACTGCATTCCCATATAACCTGTCTTGTGAGTACATTATGGAGTTGAAATCACCCCATATGATCCATGCTTTCTGATGTTGTTGTGATATTCCCATAAGTTGCTGCCACATTTCTTTCCTTTGCTTCATTGTATTGTATCCATATACCATAATCATGTAGCAATCTATGACTTGGTCTTTACTGCTGACACTACAGTGTATCAGTTGTGCTGATTTTTGGATAACTGTAACCCTGCACACTGTATTATCCCAAAGAATCCATATTCTGCCATTACTTGCACTTGTATAGTTATTTACAAAGTCCGATCCAAGTGCTACTTTGTTACAAATCCTTGCTGCATTGTGTTCTTTAACCCTTGTCTCGACTAATCCTACAAATTTCACTTTATTTTCTCTAAGGTACTTAGCTATTTCTTTTTGCTTGTACCTTTTATTAAACCCCCTAATATTCCAAACTAACCAAGTCATTATTGTTGGTTTGAAGTTGTCCCTTCTAGATCAGAAGGGAGGAGACTTGCCATCACAGCTTCATCTTGCAGAAGTATCTCAAATTCATTCCTCACAGGTATATTAATTTCCCCAAATTGCACTGGTCTGCCATTTATCTCTTTAGCTGCTTTCCCTTTCAGTATTTGCTTCTCTTTCTTCTGCATATCATTCTTTGCTATTGGTATCCTTCTTTCCTCCTGTTGCATTTGGACTTCTACTATCTTTTCACTTATTTGATCCTGTTTATCTCCTTTTGGTACCCAAGCTTGTATTGTCTTTCTCTTTCTCCTCTCCAGTGGCCTCATTTGTTTATTCTCATCTCCTCTGTTCTGCTCTCCTCTTTGCTTATCACAATTATGCCCAATCATAATACATCTTGTACAGTATTTTGGTTTCCATTCAAATTCTACCACTTGTTGGAATGCTTTCCCCGATGGATCCATTACTGTTATCTCACTTGGCAGCTCCTTGGTTACATTTACTTCAATCAGCATTCGTGCAAAGGAAATTCTCTTCTGTTTTGCTGTACATTCATTAGCATACTTTGGTACACCCACAGCACTCGCAATTCTGCTCAAAGAGTCCTTGCTCCAACATCTCATAGGAAGATTTGGGAATTTGACCCACAATGGTAACTCGGTAAGAAATTTTGCCTTAAAATCAAATTCCGGAGTCCATTGTTTTAGAATCATAGGTCTATTATTAATATTATATGGTCCTGCATATATGATTTCTTTCATATCTTCTATATTGTTGAATTTAACCACATAATAGCCCTCCTCATGATAGTAAATTTCTGGTTCTGGCACAGTATTCCAATTTGTCTGAATATACCTGCTCATGAAATTGTAGCCTGGAGTATCACCTATAACATACACAATTATCGTCGATTTCCATTTCTCAATTTCTTTCTCTGTTTCATTTTTATCTAATTTCACTGTTACTTTACCTTCTATCAGCTCAGGAGGTATGTAATCAAGTGACATACCATTAGCAGCTACTCTGTTTCGATTAAACAATCTGGACCAAGTGCTTGCTTGTGGTTGCATGTCCTTCGATCCTTCTTCATTTTCTATTCCTGCTTTGCTTTTGCTTGTTTCACCTCCAGCTTTCTCAGATCTGCTTGGATCTGTCTTCTCCGCATCACTGAGATTCAAGTGCTTAATTCCTGTACTCAATTTCCTCATAGAAGCTAGTGGTGACAGCGTCGAAAAGTGGGTAACAATCGGTGTCAAAATTCTCTGTTCTCCTCCATTCTCCAGTGTTTCATCCACTACTCTTGCACTAACTGAGCTTCCTACTGTCATAATTGTTTGTTTCTTTGGTCGTCCTCGTCCTCTTCCTCGTCCTCTAGCCATGGCATCCACCACCGCTGTATGTTAGCTTAACGTGCACCGAGAGCAAGTCTGGAAAATATTTTCTTTATGAACTCATTTTTAGGAGTTGTTTTTTCTTTCACCCTAAATTGCACACTTTTATTACTAACTTGAGCGGCCATCTAAGCAAAATCTCAGCAGTGTCTATGGTGTCTGAATCGAATTATGGATAGATATCGTACCAAAGTCACCCGAAGGTAACCTACTTTGAAATTTGCATTCCATTACTTTTTGTGATCATGGATGACTAACAGCTTGTTTAGATGGTTGTTCCTCGTTATTGTATTGTATTGTTATCCCAAAATAATATTTATTTTGATTGTTTCATTAAAATTGGTTATATTGTATTGTTAAATCCATTGTTCCAAGACAATAAAAAGTCCCATTTTTTGAAACAGCCGATTTGGATTGGTATTGGTGGGATTGTTTCCTATTTTTCTTTCCTTTACCCTTTATCTTTTTTTCGATTTTAACTCCATATCTCAAACCTATAACCTACTTTTTTTTTTCAGACCAATGCTAAAGGTGTTTGTCGCCTTCTGTTTTATTTTTTTCCCTAATTTGCCTTTAACTCAATTCTAATCAGTTGTGCTCCTTTGTTTTGCCTTCTTCTATCTCGCTCCTTCGTTCTACTTTCTTAAAGTGTTTTACCTTCTTCTGTTTTATTTTTTAAATTATTTTTATACATAAATTTTGATGAATTTAATATTTAAATAATTGAGGATATTTTAGTAAACAGTAAGATACAACCAAACCAAATAACAAAATATTATTTAACAATAATAAAAAATACAATCTATCCAAATATTGTATTCATAAAATGATACGGTACAATACAATACAATACGATACATTATAAAACGACGAGGAACAATGATCCAAACAGAGTGTAAATACAAATTTTTCTGTAAAGAATATATTAATGATTTTGTATATATATTTCCAATATTTGGCTCACATTTTAAAAAAGAAAACAAAGGGGAGGAAGAAAGCTGGGGAGATAAGCGGAAGGTGAAGAGGAAATAGATCACATATGGAAACAAGGGAAAAACTCATATTTACTTCTTTTTTCTACTAGCATGTAGTTTTATTATTGGTTTTGGTTTGTAACGTCAAAGAATGACAAGATAGAGATCACACACAATTATAGATTCTGACTGGCTAACACAAATAAAAGACCTCACTCCTAATAATAACTTAACTCGTAATGATATGGAATGGAATAACCTTCTAGCTTTTATACTATGGGGGATTTGGCTAAATAGGAACAACAATAACATCAATAACACTATTCAAAAACCTTCTGCAAAAGATCCTTAATCACTATAGTGAATTTCATTTCATGACCAGCGTAAACCAACTTTCAAAAGATACAATCCCTGTCAAGATTAGTTGGCATGCACCCCGTAGACATCTAAATTTTAAGGGATCAAGCCAAATCCTAAATTAAAGATATTACAGGACTTTAGAAATCCTAGGAGTCTATTAAGGTTTCTTGGAGGTTACTCTACCCTAAACACTAACTCACACCTATATAAAGGAATATATATTCCCTTGAAGAGGCATCTCAAAAATCTCATAAACTCACGGGATACTCACAAAGAGGCCAAAATATGGACGGATACTTCTTGACAATGAAATAGTTCAAGAAGCCGGAGATCAAATACATCCAGGAGGTCTGGACATCCTTACATTCGAGAAATACGCTCCTTCAGCCCTTGAATCACGGAGATTATCAGAAGAGAAGAATCAAGGGAGAAAGAGGATTGTACCCGCATCATTTTATCAATAAAATTATGTTTCTTCATATTTATTTTGTGATTGCAATTTATTTTTGTATCACATATAATTTGTTGCAAACAAATTGGCATGCCCAGTGGGACCAGTTCTGCCCTTCATCTCTTCATCTTACAGAACGATGGTCAAAGGAGGCCAAAGACGTTATGGGCAAATTTTTAGGCGAGGTCACTAACATGAAGGTCCCTATTTTGAAGTCCGCAACTCATCGGGAAGTCGCGTCGTCTGAATTTTCCCATCATGATGGATGCTTCCACACTTGGAATGTTCCCCCTTATGGCTTTGGCAAGGTTCGCTATACACCCGGCTATTGGGAGTGGGCAGAAGATGTGCTCCCCTACCAAAAAAATGTTTTGGAAGATCTGAAGGTCTACGGTGCCATATACGCTTCATTGTTTACGTACGATTAGAACGACAACGTGCTTCAGGACTTTTGTGAGCTTTGGTGTCCTTCCACCAACACACTTGCTACCTTCATTGGAGAATAATATATATCTTTATGGGACCTACAAACCATTGGAGTCCTTCCCGTGCATGGGTCCTTTTATGACAAAGTAGTTCTTTCGGCGAAGGAGTTGCCAGAAATGGGCCATCAAGCAAAGCCATTCCTCCTAGAAAGCTGCTCATACTTGTTTTCAGCGTTCCACAGACTTGTAAAAGGGGAATTTCATGAGGTCTTCATCCGTGATAGGGTGGGGTTCTGGTTTAGAGGGCCAAGCAGGTATGCTGAGTCTCCGCAAAAGACGTCGAAGGTGCAGACCACCAAGCCGAGGCAGAATCATAATCCTTCGGGACACATAGACAAAACCTTCCTACCACGAAGAAACGAGGAGAATGCCCCCTCTATCGAGCTAGGTGTGGAGGAGTCTCTTATAAATGAGACTAACTTGGCGGCTTTCTTTGCATGTTGGCTCTGTAAGTTTGTGCTTCCAAATAAGAAGGTTGACCACGTTCATGCTAGTGTTTTCAAAGTTGCAAGCTTAGTGGCTCATGGAGTAAAATTCTCTTTAGCAGTCCCGGTCCTTGCTAGCATATATCGTGGTTTGAAAGAGATCTCCACTTCCAACGACCTGATTGCAAGTGATGTAATTTTTCCCATACACTACTTGTATGGCTGGATGGGAGAGTATTTTGATACCCACCATCGTGTTAATCACACGCACCATTTACCCTTATGCAAAATTTCAAGCGAGAAGATGGCTAAATATTTCAACCTTTCTGATGCTCTAAGGTTGTTCCAACGTGATGATGTCCGTCAACTCTACCATTTGGCATTGCTGCGCGGCAAAGAGTTACACTATACAGACAATGGCAAACTTTCAAATTCGTTTAGCAAATTTTTTATATCTCTTCACTCTAGCTATCTCACCCTTAGGCATGATGCTACTTTTATTGTGGAGTCTATAGCCCTCATAGGTTTAGTAGACAGTTTGGTTTTTGCCAAGACATCCCTGGAGATCTTATGGAGCATCCCTATGATGGTACGTTGCAGGCACTAGTGCAACTTTGGGATTCATCCACATCTCTTGGAACCTCCTCGAAATTCATTGTGCTAGTATGTCTGGTAAACGATGTGCCTTTAATGACTAGTGAGTACATAGACTGGTGGCCAATACATTGATTAGATCCTTAAAAAAAGCCTTTATATTGTTTCCTTTTAGGGACATATTGGAGCACATGACTTACTTTCTTGCTATAAGATGCAATATCAGGTACAATGGGCGGCTATGAAGAGTGTCACCTAGCAGAAGATCGTCATTTGTGAATGTGACTTTTTCCTCACAAGCATTAACTTCTTGAGGAGTGGACTCGATGAGTTTTTCCAAATATGGTGCCAACGGTAGGACATCGCTCTTCTCTTCCCCTTTATCAGCGTTGCAACAAGAGGCCTCGGTACCCTCATGGGAAATTTTCGTGCGGAACCAACTTGGTAATAAATCATCCAAGGTCACTGGATGTCGTGGCTTTTGAGGATGGTGCACCTCCACTTTTGCTCTCTTCTAATATTTAACCGGATTCCGTCTCCTTGGTCTTTTCACCATCATTTTTCTTATTAGTTGTTCTATTGATTCTTTTCGTGGGCTTCTTTTATGGTGCCTACGATGAGTCACCAATGTCCAACCTTCATCATCATCAGGTTGATTGACTTTAGCTTTGTCGCTCTCTAGTAGTTCTTCATCTTTACTTTCTTTAAAACCACACAATTCATCCAGACTGAATGAGCCAAAGGTGATAGAGACTTGGTTTGCACTTGCTTTCTCATCTTCAAGCACGATCTTCTTTTTGCGAGCCAAGTCCATGACTTTGTCCTTGAAGACAAAGCACTTCTCCAGAGGGTGGCTTACAAGTAGGTGATATTTGTAGTAATTTGGGTAATTTGTTTTCCCAGCTTCATTTGGTCACTTCATCTCCAGAAGCTCAATGAGATTTAACTCGAGGAGTTCCTAAAAAATGGCTGGCACATCAGAATCCAGGAATGGGTACTCTTTCTCCTGCATTTCTTTTAGAGTCAACTTTCCACTTGGCTTATCTTGAAAAAAAGTGGATTTCATACTCTGCTTCTTGCTCACCTTCGTCGTGAACTTCGCAGGTAACATGTTGACATTCATAGCTTCTTTGCTTTCAGACTTGGGTACGAACTTGACCCACTTCCTATTCTTCCTTGTCATTCCCTTAGCGAGGTTCATAGATGGCAACCTTTCATATCCAGCGGAGGCCATGCTCAATTCCATGTCATGCGCACGAGTTGCAAGTTCTTCAAATATGTCAGGCTTGATACCTTGAAAGATGTAGCGCAATCCCCAATGCATGCCTTGGACGCACATCTCTATGCCTGAAGCTTCACTAAGCCTGTCTTTGCAGCTGAAGCTTGCATTTCTCCAACGATTGATAAAGTCGATAACTGGTTCCCCCTTTCATTGACGAGTGTTTGTAAGTTCTATTATACTCATAGTACGTCTCATACTATAGAAGCGATTGAGAAACTCTTGCTCCAGTTGATCCCAGATATCGATAGATCTAGCCTCGAGGTCCGTGTACTAGTCAAAAGTATTTCCTTTTAATGCGCGGACAAACTGCTTGATAAGGTAATCTCCATAAGTCCTAGCATTGTTGTACGTCTCCACGAAGTGCACAACATGTTTCTTGGGGTTACCTTTACCATCAAACTATTGAAACTTTAGAGGTTGATAGCCAGCAGGCATCTTCAACATATCGACCCTTGCAGTGTACGGCTTTGCATATGTAAGGGAGGATTTGGTAGCAACTTCATATTTGTTCTTAATGGTTCCTTCAATGTACTTCTTCAGTTGATCGATTGGAATCGTTCCTTCAGATGAGACAGGGATGGCCTTAGTGGATGCTGCTTGTCTTGGGGGAGAGTCACTCTCTATAACTTCTGGGAGCTTGTCGGGTGCATGGGTGGATTCTTGTTCCATCAAGATTCCCACCCTGTCTATTAGCTTGTCGATTCTAGCCTCTTAATTTTGTAAGGCCCCGTAAATAATTTTTTTGGTCTCAAAACTTAGTAACTCGTGGTGTCGACTCCGAATATGTGTTAGGTCCGGGTGGCGGACACCACTTCAGAAGTGTCTGTCCCCGAGTCCGTGCCAGTGGTGAATGAGTTTCTTGAAGTGTTTTCGGATGAGCTTCCTGGGGTTCCGCCAGATAGGGAGATTGATTTTGGGATTGATGTATTGCCAGATACTCAGCCAATATCCATTCCACCATATAGAATGGCGCCGGCAGAGTTAAGGGAGTTAAAGGAGAAGCTGAAGGATTTATTAGAGAAGGGGTTCATACGACCGAGTGTGTCGCCATGGGCTGCTCCGGTTCTTTTTGTCAGAAAGAAGGATGGGTCGCTTCGGATGTGCATTGATTATCGGCAGCTTAACAAAGTCAC